>NWBT01000034.1:417442-456677 GCA_003386485.1 Colletotrichum lentis
TGGGATAGATAAGCTCAAGCTTCTCTCGGTTCATTAAGGTTATCAGTCGGTAGCAGACGGAGGTTCCACGGTGTTCGTGGGGAGGAGGTCCCGAGAGATGTTGATGAGCATCAACCATGCTGTGCCCTCTACATACCTACATCAACCCCGGTGTGATATCCATATTCATCGCGTCTTTTGCTGTTTGTTTGAGTTCGTTTGGCTTATAAGCTGCGCCGAAAAAAGGACTTTGGATGGTTATGCGCCGAGCACCGACGTTCGGGGCGGCTTCGGGGGTTCATCTACTATGTACGAACCCCCCCCCCCCCCCCCCCCCCCCCCCCCCCCCCCCCCCCCCCCCCCCCCCCCCCCCCCCCNGCCTGCCGCCTGGTTAGTGTATTGGGAGACGGGGATTGCGACCCTGGCCATCGCCGACAAACCTACTCATCCCCACCCTCCTTCGGGCGAATCTTGATTACACGGCACACCGTTCAGTCGGTGGAGGGTCGCGTGAAGTGTTATGCATGCTGATGTCCATCGGGGGACAGGGGTGAATCAAACGCCAATGTTTCCCGTCTGCCTAGACTGGGGGAGGGAGGGTAAAGCTTTGCCCCCTCCCATGCGGCTGTTTGACGACACCCATGACCTCCAGCCCAGGACGACGTCACTGCGTGTGGCTGACTAGCTACAAACTTTTGTTTGATTTCAACTATTTAGCTCTAGCTCGAGCAATGCATCAAAAAAAAAAAGGGAGAAAAAGAAGGAATAGGGGGTATTCGTAAGAGGAGGACAGCAAGAAAATAACTGGTGGGGACCATGCGAAGTGGTCGAGGTAAGGAAATGTGAAAACAGGCCATGCTCTGCCGTTGTGATGAAGCTCCCAAAACCCCGGTGATATAACCAAATGGTCCTTCATAGTATGTTTCGCCTCGTGAGAGTGAAAGACACGCTCCCAACTCCATGCATTGCGTAAAACGGCTTGCCCAAAACGTATCCGTCCATCATGTAGAATGGTCTTGTCCGAGCAGGCTTTCCCACGCCCATAAAAATGCGCCCTACCGATTGCGCCTCAAGCATCGTTTTGCGCCAGTCCATTGATGTTCAACCCTTCCGGAAAAGCCGCTTTGTGCCCCCGACCTTGCCCATGTCGCCAAACTCAGAGACCCTGCGCGCCTCGCCGCTAGCGAGACGCACCTTCTCCTTGACGCTCTCCACCCACGCCCGGCTTTCTTCACTCATCTCCACCTTGCGGCCTGTTGGGCCGGCCAGCCCGAGAAACGAGCTCTCCTCTTCCTCCCAGCTGATGTGAGAGCTGGACCGCGACCGATTAGAATCCTCCGAGGACGGTGTAAACTTGTCCGGGATCGGCGGGACCGCCGGCGTGTTGGGCAAAAGTCTTGGCACCGACGGGCCTGAGAGGTCGCCTGCGCCAAAAGACTTCCTAGACTTTCGGACGTTGAGCGGCGTCATCGGGGACATCTCCAGGGCCGACGCCGGTCGGCTTGGAGGGCTCGAGTTTGCGGCGGCGCGGCTGCTAGCGCGCGGCAAGTCCCGCACTTCGACCTTGGCCGTCTCCAACGGGCCGGCAGAGCGACGACCGTGGTGAGTGGCGTACTCCTTGAGATATTCGCCAAGGTCGGCCCATCCGCCGCCGACGCGCACCATGACCCGCTCACCGTGCTCGCCTACACAGCGGATGGAGAGTTTGATGGGGGGTTCGCCGGTGGAGCGGGACAGGTGGTAGACCCTGATGTCATTCCGGCTCTGGGGACGCCTTGGTCTGGGGTTCTTGGCATAAGCCGGAGCGAGGGTCAACCACGGCGTTGGGGCGCGCGAGGATGCTCGAGACGCCATGGACATACTGGACCCCGTGCGTCGGATAGCCTCCCACGAAGGCTTCTTGAGCCGCTTCGCGGGCAGGTCCGGTGGCGGGGGGTTCAGGTCGACCTTGGGCGTGGCCCTGGCCAACTTGATGTTGGCTGGTATGGACTCTAGGATGTCGCTGATTTGCTGTCGAAGGTGGTCGTCGGATGCGTTGGACTCTCTCGGTGTCCCCACACTAAATGAGCGGTCATAGTCCTCTTCGATATAGGCTGACTCCAAGGGCAGCGCCGGCAGCAGACCCTCGTCCTGGGGCCTCATCATCGGACTCACGCTATGGTCTCTGAAGCTGGGTCGGAATGGGGGCGAGCTGGGAGGACTAATACTCATGAAGCGGTCGACAGCGGACTTTCGTTCCGGGGCTTCGGCACGCTTCTGACGCGGCAGGGGCGGGGATGCCGAGACCTCAGGCATATCACTAGAGGCGTCTACTAACAGGCTTGTGTGGCCGTTGATGACTGTTGACGACTCCGAGGCGTCACTACCGCGCCGGCCTGAACGGACCAAGGGAGGGAGCTGGACCTCATCCTCGGATTCCGATGTGTCGGGCAGATTCTCCACGTCATCAGCGGGGGGCGAGGGCTCGGATTTGGCATTGTTTTCGAAAACTGCCCTAAGCTTCGACACAACGGATCCTTTATTGCCCTGGGATAGGCCGGTCTTTTTGGCGCTGTTGTTTCGTACCTCAGCCAACGGGGCTCGCTCAGGCTTTGGCACCTCGCTGGAGCCATCGAGGCTGCTGGTTGGCGGCTGTGTAAGGGACAGCTCGATTGTGTCGTCCTCGTCTGTGGTGTCAGAATGATCCGGAGTGGCCTCGCCGGAGTTGTCAGAGAGGCTGGTCTGCTGTGTCTCCTCTTGCGGGGGATCAACGGCGATTGACACTGGCAAGGTTACAGTCTTTGGATCGTCGTGGACGACTGGCAAAGCCAAGGTCACAGTCGGTTCGGGCCTGACTTCGGCGACAGCCCTTTGGCGCCACTCTCCTTGTCGCATCTTTTGCTCGCCACAAGCTACCCATTCGGCGTAGTTCCGCTCAACGGCCTCCATGCGATCAAGCCAGTGGTCGGGCAGCGTGTCTTGCAGCCCCTCCAGACTGTCAAGCATAAAGTCAAGACTGCGGCCGGAATTGGCAATCTGCTCTTCCAGCACACCTTTGACTACAACGAAAGCATGTTTGAGACGGGAGAGGTTGTCGTCCGCTTGGTTTTCGGGTGCGTCGTTAACTGGCGTCTCTGTCGGAGACGAGAGCACTTTCCACGCAGAATCAAGTGCGAACTCGGCCTCTGCAATACCGGCCAACAAGCCAGGTATCCGATGAAGAATAGAAAGCCGAATCTGCCAGACTTTCAGCAGCCGACACAGCTTGGAGAGATTTGGCAGTGCTTGGATGATGACGGCAGTGAGAAGAGCCGTCAAATCGTCCATCCGATTGTAAGAAAGTACCGTCGTCGCAGCAGACCGCGAACCCAATATGGGTGTCCCGGGCCGCGAAAGCGGAATGATGTGTGTGTGCATGACATGAGTCTTTATGTCTTCAATGTGCAGCTCGTCCATATCGAGAGAAATACCGTGCACTCGCTGCTCGTACCGAGCCACGTCTTTGGCCGGCAGACACCCCAGGTACTCTGTATCGGAGACTCCCGCGTCATCTGTTCTCCCTGTCTTTGCGTCTGGCATTTCGAAGCCGACACAGCCACCGGTGGTTGGCCAGGGCCAGTTGGAGAGCTCTTCGAGCCACTCATATATCTTGCGGTTGGCCACGGCGGCGCGCATGGCGAATTCCTGTTCACCAGCAGTAGAATTGTCGAGGCAGTGCTTCAGCTCGGCGCTGGGCGTTTGAAGCATTTCAACAGCGGTCATGGGCGTCAGGCGGCCCAGCAGATCGTCGGTGGTACGGGTACGGGTGGGCGAGTGCTCATCAGTGCGGAGGTACTGGCGCCTGGACGGGCGCAGGTGCTGACCCGGGCCGGGCGTGATGGGTGGCGGGGGGTCGTTCATGGTATTGGTTTGGTTGATTTCAGGGATCGAATAAGCGTTCGGTTTGTCGAGCAAGCAGGCATGGCTTGTTTCTATGAGCCTGGGAAGAAGACGTCTGCGATGCTGAGGATGGCCATATCGGGAATCATCGGTGGTGTTTGTTGACAGTCGTCATAACCAAGGACGCCTACAGTTCCTTCGGCTTTCTGGCTTGTGTCTCACTCTCTCGCTCTTGTCCAAGATGCCTGAGTGTCGCGACGAGGGAAAGAAACCAGTCCCAGGCGAAGTTGCTCCGTCGGAGAAGAGCCTTGTCTTTCGTTATGGTAAAGGTAGCTGCGGGAAGTTGGTGGAAAAAGGAAGCAGGGCGCGACGTGGGTTCCTGAAGATGCAAGGGAGTGCAGGGGGTTTTGGTGAAAGGTGTTGGCGAGTATGTACGAAAGAGGATGGAGCAGGTAGGAATGCTGAATACCTAGGTACGGCGGTTATGTCTTTGTTTTCAAGGAAAGTAAGAAGGGGGATCGTAGTGAACGGTGGAAGAACGAGGATGTTTCGTGCGGGTTGGAGAACCGAAAGTTGACGCGACGACGCCTGACACCTGAGCAAAGGAAGCGCGACGGGCAGGTAAAAGGAAATTAGAAGTCTGCCGCAGTCAAAAGGAAGAGGAGATTTAATGAGATTTGTTTGGATATTGGTTCCAGTTCCAGTACGGGGAATGAGAGTGGGACGGCCAGGTACCCGAAGGCCGGGACGCAGCGGGCGAGGTACCTGCTTGCCCCAGTGCCAATGGTCCACCATGGGCTACCAGGCTACATACATAGCGAGGATTGATCGGTTCGTGTGGAGGTGCAGCTGTTCTGGGTTCAATAGCAGGCCTGCAACATCCCTGCCAGAACGAACCAGCCTGTCCAGCCCAGTCTTGTCTGTCTGTCTCGAACGGGGAACCCAGCACAGTCAGTCACCTAATAATACCACCACGACTATCAAGCTCAGCCACCGGCAGCTGTCCACGTCGCGTCTCCACACTGCTCTCTCTCTTCCGCTTCCTAACGGACTCACGGTATGGCTCTGTGCCGTAGGCCAGTTACTCGATCGCGTTCGGCAACCACCTAGCACAGTAGCCGTACTATGGCGGGCTGCTCCTTGCAACTTGCGATGCCCCCATCCTGCGCGGTCTTGAGGAACCCCAGGGCACCCTTGCGGGAGATTGACGTCTTCCGCAACCATCATGAAAGCCTTGCGATGGATGTCCCTGCTAGGTGTTGATGCGCTCACCGTCAGCCTCTGGCCCTATGCAGCCTGGACCAGCAGGAGACCAGTGTCTGAACACGTACGGTGCATGTCGTGTGTCACTGTCATGCCACTTTTTGCATTGATCAGATCGAATTGCCTGAAGTGCGGACATTAACCTTCCTAGTAGCCCTTGCCCTGACTCCCCTCGTTCGTCGCTCTCGCACCTTTATTCTCCCCGCCATATGAGATGACACGCTGCACGACATTGACACTGACACTGACATTGACGTTGGCATGACATGGACATGGACACATGGGCGCTCGGACGCATATAGTTTACCTGCCAGACCTGCATGTTTTCATCCAGTTGCAATGGTCTATGCCCACACACGAATGGTAACAAACTACGGATACCCGAGCTTTAAAAATCATCAGCACGTTTTCTTCCTAGCTTCTAGGTAGTCCGTCAGCCGGTCGCGCGAGCTGACGGAAAGAACATAGCTCCAAGCAGACTGTCAGAGCGCGGCGCCAGCCCTTGGCCGCTTCCATCGCTTCCGGCGATCGTCATCCCCACTGCGGCAACATTGCCATCATGCTTGCTGCGCAATCAATACCCAGGAAGCGGAATGCCAACACGCTGCTGCTGGGACCGGGTTGTTTGACACGCCGCTATCCGTACGGATACTCCGTACATTTCCAACCATTCAAACAGCGAGGGAAGCAGACGCGACGGACTCCGGAGCCTGCCTGTGTCCTCTGTCCTCTTCTCATTTCCTCATATTGCCTGAGGTCGAGAGAGTTCCCCCTGTCGTCATTAAACCGCTGTTTGCTGGCCCGGAAACGCGCTCGGTGCCATTTCGCCTGTCAGCTCCCTTGTCGCGCTACATCGAATCCGGCTACTTCCCCCCGGAGCTCTTAGATTGAACACGAGGGGTCGTGGAGCTTCCGGAGCTCGGTAGACAGCTTCATGGAGCTCTTAGGGCCCTAAGCCCATCTCTCACCATCGCCCCAACTAACAATGTCTGGACGTTGCGCGACTGTCTCACCAGGATTGGCGAGCAATGGTAATCGAGCTTGCCTGTATCGGATCGCATTTCGGTGCAAACTCAGGTTGATTCTAGACTCGCTGAATGATCTACTAATAAAACCTGATCGCTGATCGCTCGCTATCCACTGAAGAAAGGCCTACAGCTTCGAGGCAGCGTCCCTCCATTTCCCGACCCCGGGATACACAAAGCCAAGCTCTTCAAGCGTGGTCGCAGTCCCCCCTCGCTTTTCAAACTCCTGCTTGCTTGGCCAGTAGACTCCGCGCTCCCAAAACTGCTCATCGTGCCAGTATGGGGGCTCTTTGCCTTTCTTTGTCGACTCCGCCACCCAATCGTGCAGCATGTTGAGGTGACGGCCGTCGTCTCCGTCGTCAGGCAACACATGAATGTTCTTGTCGCCGCGTTTTCTGAAGAGGTCGAGCTCCCATTTCTCCTGGTCTTCGACGGACGGTAGGTTCAGCCCATTTGACCAAACGGCCCCGAGGACTGCAGCCTGGTTCTCGGCCACCGGCCATGGCACAGTCTTGACGAGCAACCCGGCAAAGGCAAGCGTTGGGTGTCGAATGAGAAACAGATGCTGGTATAGGCCTCGGATGCCTTTGCCGGTTGTCAAAATGTTCGGCTTAAGGAGTTCGGGGAGGAAAGGAAAGCTGAAGAAGAAGCCGGTGCAGAAAATCACTGCATCGATATCCTCTTCCTTCCTCCCACCCTCGAAAATGACCGCCCTCTTTTCTGGCACAAACTCCACAATCCTCGGGACCTCTGTCACGCCAATGTGATGGACCTTGTCTGGTGGAGTCGGGTGTCTGACGGATAAGTACACCCTGTCTGATACCGGGCTGACTTGACGGGCGATGTCTAATCCCGACGGCCCGTTGCCGACTACGATCACCTTCTTCCCCTTGAAGGGCTCGGGAGTGCGGTAGTTCTTGGAGTGCAGTATAGCCGACGGGCGAGCCTCATGAAACGTCTTTATACCCTTCACATCGGGAATGAAGGGGATGTCGTAGTGTCCGTTGGCGACAACCACCGCATCGTACGTGTCGCTGAACTGGCGACCACTGAGCGTGCAAGCTGCCACAAGGTCCCATTTGTCTCTGCCGTTCTCTTGCCGCAGGGTAAGGGCCTGAACTTGGTGAGAGAACTTGATGATATGGTGCACGTCCTTGGCGTACTCCACCAGGTAATTGAATATCGACTGCCGAGAGGGAAACACCCATGTGTCTTTGGGGAATGGCGCGTCTTTGTAGTTCATCGTCGTTTTGATGGTGTTGGCGTGGAGTGTCCTGTACATCGGGGTGGGAAATACGGGAGGCGCGCCGGGCTTGGGCCGGAGCGGAGGGTCCTGCGGACAGAACGGATCCGTTTGTGGCACACGGAGGGATGTGGTCGGGTGCTCGCTGTAGTTCCAGACGCCGCCAACCTCGTCTTGCTGTTCGAAGACGGTGACAGACTCAAAAGCATCTTGTGCCGAGAGGTATTTCGCGGCCGCCAGACCAGTCGGCCCGGCGCCGATGACGGCGATCTTCTTCACGTCGAACGGAGCCATCATGTCGATCTGAGACACGTCAACCAACGTCTTTCCATCCGGTCACTAAGACGAAACGACGCTCTTAAAGCGATGCAACGACATGCCGCGCCCCATGAGATGTGAATGCGTTATATCGGCAGCAAATCACCTAATCGGGCGGTTTCGGACATCGTAGTGGGACGCCGGCGAGTAACGGGGATCCTTGCTCAACACTACCGCATCTCGCATCTGCGTCGCAAACCCTGTCCACCATGTTGACCACAGTCGAGTGGGTAGACGATTCAATTGGATGAAAACACATGACATTGCAAGGCATGCATGCCTATTTCGGCCCGGAAAGTCAGAAGCTAGGCAATACCTTGAACTCAGCCTGATATCACGTGACTCGGAAAAAATTTCGGATTGTAGGGGTGATGGCCACTTATCGATAAAGAAATTCCGTCTCAAAGGGCCCTGGTCTACTCACCGCCTTCTCCTTTTGTATGAATACAGCTCCACACTACTACCTACCTAGGTATCCGACAGGTGCAGCTTGAGCTTTGTTTGTTCCACTTTCCGCCAACGATGCCGTACCACCAAACCGACCTCTGCGGCCAACCACTCAACACCTCCTCCCGGAGCGAACAAACTACAACTAGACGTCGCGCATATCCTCCGCTGATGCTCGATAGGTAGCTTGGAACGTCTCTCTCCCACCGCCACTAGCTACGCCGCGCTCTGCGACTCATGACACGATGTCCGGGGTTCAGCTACCTGCCCAGCTCGAAGGTGCCGACTGCATCCCAATCGCGCAATTAAGCCCCAACGTCCAGGAGCCGAAGACGCGCGCACTTCGAGGTGTGGTTACAATCACCTGGCCGTACAGTATCGTCAAGAAAACGATTGCATTCCTCCTCGCCGAGTCTGACTTTCGACTACGTCGTGCCAAGGGTCAAGTGCGCGTTGAGTTTGGCGGATCGAGCGCCAAAGCTGTTGCTGAGGCAGCTCTTGGAAGTGGCGATGAGATTACGCTGTCACTCGAAGGAGTTGATTTCGTTGTGGATGAGCCTAGGACGCATGTCCCTGGGATGAGCTTGGAGTGGCAGTTGAGGTTCACGGAGAGGTTACTCCTTCAGGTATGTCTGACACAGACTCGATTGTGCGTCGCTAAGTTTGAAAGGCCAAAATCAGCGACTCTAAAGATGTGAAGGTCGTCAATGTCGACCACCCCGCTCAACCCGAACCGGATACCGAACTCGAGCTGCCACAGTCGGTTTCCGACGCGTTTATAGACAGAGAGCAGACACCCGAGAGAACAGTAACCCCATTTATACCCTCGAGTAAGAGGCCTATCAGCGAAAGCCTTGGTGCGGACGAATATCCCTCTCCTGCATTTCTCAAACGCGCCCGCATTTCATATGGGTCTCTGTTCGATGATGGCGTGGGCGTTTTCGACGAAGAGATTGATGCCAAAGCGCGTGCAAAGAAGAGAACAAAGCCTGGCCGATACAGCGGTGTCTGGAGATACACCAGTCAATCACTAAGTCCCGAGCCAGAGGCGCGTGAAATTTCAGAAGTTGAGGACACGCCTAAGGTAGAGGAGTCGCCGGTGGTAGTCACGCCTTCGCGGCCAAAGATGGTTGACGACGGCTGTCAAACGATCGAGCGGGACGTCAGCCCCCTCGGAGGTGTGCAAGTTGTTGCGGAAGCTCGCCAAAGTCCTTCGTACTGGCGGAGCCCTTCGAAAATGACCATGGTCGACTCGGCGGTCCAGTCTGATTTACCTCTCAGTCCAAATGTCGAGTTGTCGCCCGGTCTGGCATTTGGACAACCTGCGCCCATACCTCTGTTCACCTCGGCGCATGAACAGTATGCGCCAGCCTTTCATCAACCACACCTTAGTCCAGTTTTTGGCCATGGCGACGAGGGAAACATGGAACCGCATTATGACGCTGAAGATCCATTTCACGAGCACCAGAATGCGTATCCCGAGGCTGGCCTTGACCACGTTCTCGATGCGCATGACTACCCGGTGTCTCTTCTCGAAGACCCTGACACTGGACCACGTACTGCTGTCACGCCGCAAACTACCTCCGGGCCAATACCCGCTTATAATGACCATCAGCAACAGCAAAATCTTGAAGGGGAGCACCACACTGTCGTCATAGAGGGCATTGCCGAACCCCAGCAAGTTCCTTGGGGTCTCACATCCGCACACTACTCTGGGTCGTCTGTTGTATCCAGGGAGCCTGTATTTGAAGGGCAACAGGCTGGACAGCCACCTACAACACGAGCCGTACCTCGCGACAACTGGGTAGAAGACCGCGGGAGCCAGGTCAAGGAAGACGCCGAGAACTCCAAAGGTGAGCAGGTAGCCCTGAAACTGGAAAGAGGTATGGCCTCGGAGGACGGGGATGGTCTCCATGAGGAGCCCGCTTCGATTTCGTATGCCGAGAGGCACTTCCAGCCTACTGAGAACGAAGTCGTGGCAAACGAGCAAGAAGGCAGCAGCAGCAGCAGCAGCAGCGATGGCGGCGGCGGCGGCGGGAGTAGCAGCGGAGACAGCGAAGACAGTGAAGAAGAAGCCGAGCACGAAGTAGACGACGCTGGTGGAGACTACGACATCACCAACTACCGCAATCTGAGCAATAACCAGGACGATGACAACGGTACAGATCTAGAATCCGACTATGGTCAAGAGGCAGAGGACGAAATACTCGAGCCTGGACTGCAGGGCAATGAAGAAGATGAACTGGAGGAAGATATCGAAGACTATGGAGAAGAATATGATGAAGATGAGGGCGAGGATGAGGGCGAGGATGAGGAAGAAGAAGATGAGGATCAGGATCAGGATGAGGACGAGAATGAGGACGTGAGGAACCATCCCCCGCCCACTGCATCACGAGGGGGAGCGCCGGAGGTCATCAGTCTGCTTTCGGACTCCGAGGATGAGGACGAGGCCCCACCACCCCGCCCTGCTCCCGTTTATCAGCGGCGGATCCCACAGTCCGACGGGTCCACTGATGAGGTGGAAGACGATCCCTATGACAGGGACGAAAGCGAAGCAAAGTACGGCAGTCATGAAGACGATCATGAAGATTCCTCTGGGTCGTCGGATGGAGAGAGTGAAGAGGAAGTGTCCCAGTTTGACACGCCAACTCCGAAGCCGAGGCCGACGTCCTCGGGGCCTGCGTATGATGCTCTGGAGTTAACATCGGCTACAATTGGTGATGACCTCGAAACGATGAGCCCCATCAAGCTGCCACAGACCACAGACGTCTCTAGAAGCTCGTCTCGGCCCAGCTCCCGGGGCGACTCGGAGATGCTTGCAGCTGAGTTGGAAGAGGAATTGGAGAAGGAGTTGGCCGTGGACAATTCCAACAGTGAACAGCAAGCACTGCAGCTGAAAGACCCTTTGGACGTCCCAATGAAAGAAGTGGAAGCCGTGCCGTCTGCGAAAGTTGTCGCCGACGGCAATGCAAAAAAGAAGACGCCACCACACGAAGAGGTCAGCATCATCAGGGATTCTGGGGGAGTGAAGGAAGAGCCCTCGTTTCAGCCGGACAAGCCGGTCAACGAGGGCAGACACACGCTGGAAGTAAAGACGGATGCAGAGGCGGAAGTCCCGGTGGACGAAGATGCTGGGCCTTTGGCCAACCAAGACTCTAAGGCCACAGTGGATGACGATCAGGACCTTCTATCCGACCCAGCTGCGGAGGAAGCCGAAGTTCAACAGACACCGAGTCGGTCTGCAGCCAACATCGACAGTGACTCCCGAAGCCAGGTCGAAGGATCCCGTTCATGCGAGTTGGGCGAGAATGAAGTCGAACTACAAGAAACGCCGAAAGGGTCAGATGCTGTCATCACCGAGACCCAAAGGTCACACACAGAGTCCGACGAGAAGATGCAAGCCAACAATGAGGTTCGACCGACACCAAATGCTGCATTCAAGTTCGGCAAGGTCATGGATATGCATACGGAAAAGGCTCAAGCCGTCGAATCGGTCAAGGAACATGCGCCAGATCTGATCGAAACCGAGGTGGCCGATACCAATGCCGAAGAGACGGGATCTCTCAGAGATGACCAAGATATGGACTCGGAACAGGAAGCGGATGTAGCGAGCAAGGTCGAGGCAGCAGTGGTCACGATCGTCCACGATACTACTACCATCGAGGTTGATATGGAGTCTGCCGATGGAGACCCCCTTGATCCTACGGACGTTGACATGGCCGACACAGAAGCGATGTCCGTTGATGAGACGAGTGATCAAGCCTCCGACATGGACATGGACGAGATGACCGAAGAGCAGCTAATCCAGAGCCAGCTGCAGGAGGAGACATTATTGTTCGAACATCAGACAGTCACCAACACAATCACGATGACGCAGGAGGGCAAGACTGCCGATGATGCCGATCATACTTCAGAAACAGAGATTGTCGAGACATCACGGATGAGGATGGAGACTTGTGTTGCCAAGCCCACGGTCGATGGCGATGAGCGCTTTCTTCTTGAGGCTGCGCCCGAAGACGCAATGGATGTGGATGAGCTGAACGATGCAAAGTTGATGGAGTTGGCATCGCCTCCACCAACGGAACAGTTCCATTCGCAGTCTCTCGAGGGGGTCAAGCATGTCAAATTGCAGACCTCGCAAGCCAGCGACCAACTCAACATGCTGGAGGATGCTCTGCAACTTGTCACTCCAGGCGGAACACAACATGTTGAAAGCGCCTCGCAGCTGGTCGTCGAGACTCAGCTCCCAGGGGTACCAAAGGCCCACACCCAAGTCTCGGTGCCAGAAATCGACGATGCTCCACCACAAACCCAATCTACTGCGCCAGAGGATATAGCGGAATCGCGTGGCCAGGAGATACCGGAGAACCAGGCGGCATCATTCACAAACCCGGCCCAATTTCAAGAAACAATCGAACCTACACTGGAGGTATCAAATGAAGCTGATGCGACTTCACCTACTAATGCCGATTCATCATCTCAAATCCGAGACTACTCGGCGCAGCCGTCCGAGGTGCAGTCACCTCTTATCGCCGAGGACGCCTCGGAGGAAGTCGATGCCGCACAACCATCTCCGAGGCGAGGGCGCGGACACCGAAGAGACAGGTCGGACATCGCTAGCAAGGACCAGGATCCTAGCGTTAAAGTGGCACGTGCATCGCGACGGTCGACGCGCCTTTCAGACCGCACGACCCCTGACAGCACGCGGGTTACCCGTGCCAGATCACAGAGCCTGGCCGTAAGGAGCGATTCGCCGGATGTTGAAAATGATAACGTGCAGCTCGCCCAGATCGCCCTCAAGTCGCCGTCGCGGGCTCCTAGGACGAAGTTGCCAAAGGAAACGGAGGCTATCAGGCACGATGAGGCAAAGGAGCTCAAGGAGAAGGAGAGGGCCAAGTCGAAGGAAACCGAAGAGGAGGAGCCCCCCAAAGAGGCCACCGAGCAGAAAACGCCTGCTGAATTCAAAGCGCGGCTCACGAGGTCGCTGCGCACCAACGTTCCCGACTGCATATCGCTCAAGGTGCTCCGGGGTTATCCAGGCAAGGCCGTGGACGTGTTGGCGGTTGCGACGACAGAGCCGCCCGAGGCTAAGCGCGCCAAGGGAGGCCCGCGGGGGATCATGCTGGCGTTCAATGTAACGGATCACTCTATTGCGCCCTCGCAGACGATCTTGGTACAGATTTTCCGGTCGCACAAGGCAGCGCTGCCGGTGGTACACCCGGGCGACGCAATTCTGCTGCGTAACTTCAGTGTCATGACGTTGACGAGCCGTGGCTTTGGGCTCCGAGCCAACGATGGTTCCAGCTGGGCCGTCTTTGAGCACGAGAGCCAGGATGATCTACCGCAGATTCGGGGACCGCCGATGGAGCTGACGGATGGGGAGACGTCGCATGCGGCTCTGCTGAAGCAGTGGTATAACGGCCTAGATGCAAAGTCGCTTGCACGATTGGATAAGGCCAACGTGACAGTGCCTGTTGGCAATTGAGGGCGTATACGTATCGTTTGTTTGGGTTCCGGTTGAGGCATGGATACGGATGGCGGATTTTTGCAATGAGCACAATGTAAAACTTAACAACTGATTGGTAGCCGCCTCGCGGACACTACGAGCCAGAGAAACAAAACAAAAATGGATCGTTGTGGTGTAAACAGCCGGACTAGTCTATCATCGGAAAGCCAAGCATGGGAGATCGTGGAGTTGAAGCGGCTTCCCCATGGAGAAGGCAACGCAGGACCGGTAGGGGCAGTGGCAGCAATCGGGTCAAAAACGGAGGCCACCTACGGGCTAACCCCGTTGGAATCCCCCGCCCGCTGAAGTCTTGGTCCGCCCGCTTTCGAAAGTGCGTCGCCAGCAACGGCGGAACCATTGGTGATGCAGGCATTGTAAGCAGAGAGCGGAGAACGGGTGCGACCCCGTTATCTTTTCGACTTGTCACCGGCCCCTCTGACCCCTCCTCTTCCCGCTGTGTCTTGATTCGCAAAGGAGGAGCCGTGGAGACGTTGCCGGGGTGGTTCTTGGAAGAGAATAAGACTCAAGGAGGAGGAGGGGGGTAGGGGCGAGCGTGGAGCTGCAAGCATGGGCAAATTCGGACATGAGGATCGGAGCAGGTCGGCGACCCACCGTGTCCCGGCCGGTGGGGGCCCACGCCGAAGTCTTCAGTGATTGGACCAAGAGGTCTTTTCAGGCTTTCCTTTCCCTCCACTTATGTGGAGGGGACTCCTCGTGTCCCAACGCCATCCATCCGGTTGGCTTGCCTTGAGCAAGGCGGTAGGTGTTAGACGGAAGCCAGATTTTGGGCCGGCGATGTCTCGAGAGAAGGATATGGCAGCGGTGCGTCGAATCGGCCGTGTGCCGTAGGTGCCTTCGTAACGATGCCTGGTCGAAGCGGCGTAGCATGCTGGTCATGGCTACATGAGCAGTTCCCCGAGACTGGACAAGATGCCAGACCGTGGACGACTCTTGACGCCTGGATGAACTGCCCGGCTGCGGCGGAGGCATTCTGAACGGCAGTCGTCATACCAAGAGGCACGCACGCACGGCAAGCTGGATCGGAGCAAAGGGAGTGTGTGGGTTGACTGGGGGGCTCTCTTTCTGGGTCTGGCTGACCTCACCTGCGACAGTCCAATGCGACCAGGCAATAATACGCACAAAGGCACCAGCACGAGGCAGTGCACACTCAAAAAGATACGGATTCGAGGGGCTCGAAACTAATAGCTTGGGTTGGTCGACTTGTTTGCATCTTTTCCCGTCAAGGTTTTTGACAGAGTTGGGGACTGGCTTTCGCGCTCGAGGAAGCATGACCGGGACGATGACCGGGACGCAATGACGGGAACTGCACGGGTTTTACGAAGTATCTGTCAACCTGCCTACCTACACTAGTATCCGTATGTGCCGCATGAGTGATCTAACAAGCTGACAATACCCCCCCTATGCTTACCTAGGAGTACTATGCGTTCTAGCCTATGCTTAGCTGTCCTAACAATAGATTGTCCCTACCTAGGTTGCAGCTAATAAGATATATGTAATTATAGTACCTTTTCTTTACTAGTCTTATAATACTCCTTACTGCTGCTTATAGAGGGTAGTAATAATATTAAGAAAAAGTTTAATAGTTATAAATAAGGGGAAACGTTTTAGAAATGTTTCTTAAATAGTTTTAATTAGAAGATTTATATATAGCTAGAAACGTTTTAGGATTATTTCTAGAAGTCTTAAGTAATTATACTTATTAGAATAGTAAATATACCTAATTTAGCTATAGAAAATATTACTAAGTTTTAAGACTTATACTAGATTTAAGATATTAATATACTAAAAGATAAATTCTATAATCTAAAGTATAGTTATAAGTAGCTAGAAAATAATATTATATTTATATTACATTCTAGTTAGTAGCTATAAATAGTTTCTATACTGTAGGCTTAGGTTAATTAGGTAATACTTTTTATTAAAATTAAGAATAGTATAAAAGAACTAAAATAAATTAATAGTTAACACTATAATAAGATATTAGGCTAATTTTAGTCTTAGATACCTTACTTATTAACTTAAGATCTTATCTAGATAGAAATACTCTTACTGTTTATTATGTTACCTTTCCTATTAGGATTCCTAAGATACTAGACTTACATAATAATAGTATTACTCTTATTATTCCTATAAAGGCACTATTATAAGGCAAAATTAAGAGACTATAGGATATTATAAACCTATATAACGTAGTAGCTTATATCTAGTAGTATCTATATGCACTTTATGCTGCAGACAGTTAGTTTAATTCTAACTGCAGGAAGCTACTTTTATAGAAGTCTAATTAGCTACTAGAGCCCTATAAAAGTAAAGCCTTAGGCCCTATATATATAATAGGGCTCTAATAATAATATAACTTACCCTATATATTATGTTTTCCCTTTATAATAATTCTATATTATATTAGGTAAAAATAAGCTAACCTTCTAATGTTTAATAATAAGGTTATTTTCCTCTTATATAAATTATAAGAGGTTTTTCTCTCTATATATAGATTAACTATATTATGTATATAGTATTAGTGTAAAGAAATACCTTACTTATTCCTACTTAGATAGTAAATAATATAAGACTCCTCTTACTAGTATAGGACATTATAAGTAAATTATTCTTTAGGAAAAACAGAATCTTATTTTTATTTAGGTTTAATATAATATTATGTAGACTTTAAGCCTATTTTTAATAATATCTATAGCCCTTAGGGGTATACCTATAATATATTATACCTACTAGTGCTAAGGTAGTAAAGCTTACCTATATACCCTAGTTAAAGATTTTAGCTACTATACTATTACTTTTAACTTACTTAAATAAATAGATATCTTACAAACTAAAGTTAAAAGGTTTATAGTTACTAAAAGAATTATTATATAAGTAGAAGAGATCTAGAAACGTTTCTTAATACGTATAGCTTAACTCTAGGTAATTATTAGTATAATATATATAATATATAAAAGATTCTAAAAAGGCGTTATATACTAGAATTAGAATAACACCTATAAGCCTAAGCTTAGAACTACAAATTATAGCGTAAGTTTTATAAAATAGACTTATAACTTATCTAATAATTTTTAGTATCTTACTGTAACATAATAATAAAACCTTTACTATATTAATATAGTACTTTAAGGCGTTAATATAAGCTACTACTAGTATACACTTCTAACTAAGTAGAAAGATAAGAGAGATCTACTAGAAGTAAGACTTTACTAGAATAATAACTAACTTCTAGAAGCAGAAAAGCAAAAATGCTACTTTTTTATAGGGAATAAGTAATAGAGGCTAATATATAGTAAGTTTATTATACTTTATATTAAAAAAAAACTAATAAGTATTATTTAATAGATAAGGTGTATTTTAAGACACTACCTCTACTCTAAAAGAAAATATATAGTATAAAATTCTAATTCTTTATCCTAAAGGATCTCTAGATAACACTATACCTCCTTATTACCTCTTATAGAAAACACTCTTATCCTCCTCTACTAGCTACTAAAACGCTAAAAGAAATTATAAATTAGCTTTTTAGAGCTGTTTTCTATATAAAGAAACTAAAAATAACTCTAAGTAAGAAGAATACTCCTAGATATCTAAATAGTTTAACTAATATTTTTAGATGTTTTCTTTTAATTAAGGGAATTATAAGAGCTTATTTTAGAGTATAAAGGAAAAATAATTATAGATATATATAAAAGCCTTATAAATACTAACTATCTTTATTATATTATTTAAAA
The DNA here is from genome assembly GCA_003386485.1 of Colletotrichum lentis. Classification (NCBI taxonomy): domain Eukaryota; kingdom Fungi; phylum Ascomycota; class Sordariomycetes; order Glomerellales; family Glomerellaceae; genus Colletotrichum; species Colletotrichum lentis. The sequence continues at coordinate 434,837 of NWBT01000034.1, forward strand.
AGCCTAGATCTTCTATTTTGCCTTAGGTTTATAAGTAATTACTCTTACTCTACAGCAAACAAAAGAACAGTATAAGTAGATATATATATAAATCTATATAGACCTCCTACACTATTATCTACTAATGTAACTTTAATTTTAGTATATTTAGCACTTATTCTAATTATATAGTAACTATATAATTATCTATTTCTTTAAAGAATAGGTAAAGTAATAGAAGTTTAAGAATATAAATACATTTATAGTTAATATAAACTATAAATATATAGTAGGTGCAAACTATTATAAAATTATTTAGGCTTAGTATAGTTATAGCTCTAAAAAAGGTAGGCGTATAGCTCTAAAAGATATTAGAAACGTTTCTTAATCTTACTAGTATTACTACTTATTTAATGTTATATAAATATAAAGACTATTAAAATATATTATTATATGTTTTACTTTATATTTAATATTCTTAAGTAAAAATATACTATTTCTATCTAGTAGAAATATATCTATAGTATAGGATTACTTAAGGTAACACTTAACTAAAGTTTCCTTATTATCTAGGGCCTTAGGAGATATCTATAGGAAAAGTTCTATCTTAGTAAAAGCTAGGAGATATAGGTTTAAAAATGCTTAAGACTATACACTATTTATTTCTAAAGAGGTATTAAAAAAACTCTAAGTAAAAACTGTTTCTATAAGCTAGACTCTATATACAATATATTAATATCTCTCCTATAATGTTAATTACCTAGAGATTATAATAAGCTTTATAATAAGATTAGAGGTAAGATACATTAGAAACGTTTGTAAAATAGTTCTAAATGCTAACTAGATTTATAGAGGTCTTCCTCTAACATAAAGACTAGGTAATATATAAAAAGAATCTTATTATTATAGTAGGGTTTTACTAACCTATTTTAATAATCTCTAAAGATAACTAGAATTATATTCCTAATTCTATAAATACTATTAAAATACTATATATAATTTTATATTAATAGACTAGTTAATACCTCCTACTAGTTACTATGTTAGATAGGTATAAAATCCTAATCTAATGCTAAAAGCCCCTAAATTTCTAGCGCTAATCTCTATAGATTATATAATATAGACTAAAAGCTTATTAAGTGTAATTTCTTAATATAGAAGCTTTTTATCTAAATAATATATAGAAATACTAGTATTTCTAGTTATATTAATATAATAATATAATAATAAAGTAAGACCTATTAATTCTCTAAATTCTACTTACTAATTATAGTAGTAAAGTAAAAGTAAAACATATATAACAGCTAATACTATAAGGCTAACGCTAGGTAAGCTTCTAGTTAGGTCTAGATATAAGTGCTATTAGTAATTAGTCTTCTTAGTAGCCCCCTAAGTAATTTTAGGAATTTTAGCTTTTCTAACTCTAAAGATAATACTATATCTTACTAAGAAGATAATATTTTATCTTTAGGTGTTCCCTTTATACTATCTAGAGGCAGAGGTAGATATAGCTCTCTAAATTAGCAGTTAAGTATTAAGTAAAGCTCTCTACTTCTATAAGTAAATCTCTAGTAATAGGTAACTAAAAACTAAGTATAGGTAGTATATAATACCTTTTAATTAGAAGAGTAATAGTTATAACTTATAGAGCGTTATAGAGAAGCTAAGAGAAGGTAAAAGTAAAATAAAATAGTAGATAAAGAAGCTATAATCTATCTAAGGAAATTAGGAATTAAAATAGAAATATAGGAAGTTCTACTATAGAAATAGAGGGTAGAGCTTATAAAACTTTAAGGGGATTAAGGCGTAGCTTTATAAGCATAATTAATATACTAATTATAAGGTAGAGTAGGATTATCTAGAGGAAGATCTATTACTTATAAGTATTATTATAGGCGTTTTATAGGAAAAGGAATAAGTGTATACTTAAAATTAGTTTATAATCTTAAAGACCTAAATAATAATAGCGCTACTAAACAGTATAGGTAGGATTATATCCTTCTAGGGGAGAATAGTCTATTTTTACTATATTAGTTAGGGACTATAGAGGGAAACACCCTAATATACCCTAGCTAACTTTATTCTATAATATATAAGTTTTATAGCGTTTACCCTCTATTAGACTGTATATAATCCTTATTTAAGAAAGATTAGGCTAGAGAAAGATTAAGCTTTAGTACTAAAACCTTTTAGAAACATTTTAACTTACTTTACTGTTATTAAGTTATAGAATATTAAGGAGGATATTATCTACCTAGATAGCCTTTACCTTTTGTAGGGTGTTTAGCTGTATATTATATCCTATAGCAAGCTAGAATATATTTATATAGAAATCTAAATAGATAAGTATTAAACTTTAAATAATAGATAAAACACTTACTAGCAGTTTGCTTATTATCCCTACTCTTTAGCCTACTAGTAAAAGAGGGAGTAGTGCTATATCTATAAGTAGTTTTAATATACTTCTTTAAAGCCCCTAAAGAAGACTACTTCCTCCTCTATTTTGTTTTAGTATACACTGCTAAGGTAGCTATAAAAGACTTACTATAAAATATAGTGTAGTACTACTATTATCTAAGTAGTAATAGAAAAGTTTACTAGCTGTAATTATAATTTATTCTTACTAAGATTTATAAATAAGGAATATACTTTTTAAAAGATAAAGGAAGAGGGTATTATATATATATTATTATACTTAAATGCTAGTAGATAAAAGTAGTATTAACCTTATTTATTACTAGAAATATACTAGCAAAATATAGAAGTCTTTTAGTACTCTAATAGCATAATAATTATATTAGAAGTAATTACAGAAGAGAGATATATATTATCTATTATAGGTTTATATTTTATATTTAAGTAGAGAGAAAGATAAAAAGTCTTTTATTCTAAGAGGACTCTTTATACTTATATTTATAGATACTTAATAGACTGTAGTTAAAAAGAGATAAAGCTAATATCTTTCTTTAGTAAATTATATTAAGGTATAAGTAGTATTATATAAGGTATTATAAGGGAGTATATATTAAAGAGACAGTAGGAATCTTATAGTTATAAAAAAACATTTTATAAACGTTTTATAAATATTTCCCTTTCTTCTATTTACTTTATTAACCTATATAAGAATACTAATACTTATTCTATAAGGGAAATTTTTAGGAAACGTTTCCTAAAGATTCCTTCTATATACTAGATATTATTTCTTTCTAGAAATATATTAGAAACGTTTCTAGAAACTTCCTTTAAGACATTAGAATTGTTTTTAGGTAGGAAACATTTTTTAAACGTTTTTAGATCTTTTATCTTTTATATTAAGGGGGTATAGGTATAGGCCTTAGAGACCTTATTAAATTAAATTAGCTTAATTAGGCCTTAAGGTATAGCTGTTTAGAATTAGTAAAAAAAACATTTTAGAAACGTTTCTAATATATACTAAAAATATCTTTATTCTTACTAAGATTAGGATAGTAATATACATACTAAACTTTATAGCTAGTATAGTAATAGTTAAGGGGAGGGTACTCTATTTAATAATATTAGTATAGAAAATAATTAAGAAATATTTCTAGAATATTTTAAGATAAATATATACTGTAACTAACTTTATTCTAGAAAGTATAAAAAGTATATATACTATTAGAGATAATACTAATATTAGACTTTATAGCTTTAAAGTTAAACTATATAATATTAATTTTAGAAACGTTTCTAAAATGTTTCTAAGAAGACTTATATTACCCTTAGTATTATAAGAGAGAGAGATTAAGGTAAGATTCTTTTAGATTACCTTTACCTTATAAGAGGTATTAAGCTTAATATTAATACTATAAGTAAGCTTATATATATTCTTATAGTAACTTATTTTATTAAGTTTTAAAACGTTTTTAGTTTGTTTCTTAGATAACTTATAAGATATTTAAAGGTTATTAGAGGCTTTTAGGCTTCTAGCAGTAGAAGGAGAGGCCTCTAGTAGGTAACTATTATAAAGGTGCTTCTTTAGGGTATTAAGAGAGGACTACTTATATTACTAAGAAAGATTAGAAATAAATAAGAAATATTTCTAAAAAAACATATAGTAGGATAGAGTTAAATATTAGTAAAGTAAGCCTTATAACTATTATAACTACTAGTAAGGATAGTAAGGTAATTATTACTAATAGCAGTATAATAGAATAACTCTCTAGTAGTAATTATAATATAACCTTACTATAAAACTTATTAGTATTAAAAATGTTTTCTATTTAATTTATAAATATTTACCTTATTAGTCTTATAGGTAGGTAAACTACTTAGGTAGTTATTATAGCTAATATACTACTTAAATGCCTCTATATTATAATAGTTAGATAGTATAATAAAGAAATAATTTAAAAACGTTTCTAAAGTATTATATTAATAGTAAAGAAAAGATTATTAGTAAAATATAGATAAATAAATAAAAGTTTTAAAAACGTTTCTTAAAAGTTATAGTAAAAAACATAGTTATAATATAGGTAGATAAAAAAAAAAAAGAGAGGTAAATAAAAAACGTTTTTAGTTAAGAGGAGAAAAAGAGGTTAACTAGTTATAAGTAGGTATAGGATTATAAGCAGGTAGATAGCCCTTATTCTCCTAATTAGTTTAGAAACGTTTCTATATATTTACTCATAGCAAAAAAAAAATAGTAAAGTTATATATATCCTATTAGCTGCAACCTAGGTAGGGATAATCTATTATTAGGACAGCTAAGCACAGGCTAGAACGTATAGTACTCCTAGGTAAGCATAGGGGGGGTATTGTCAGCTTGTGTGTAGACTCATTGCTGCACACAAGGAGCTTCGCGAAAGTTTCGACAAGACGCAGGGGTTGGGCGCTGGCCGAAGCATTTCTGTCCCCGGGTCTGGGCTTGCATTTGGGTGAATATTCCACCAGTGTTTCTCTTTCGTCCAGACTCTTTTATTTTTTTCCCTCCTTCTCTTTTTTCATACCTACTGACTATGAACCTGCCTCGCTGTTGACGTACAAGAGTTGTCGGCGCCTATAGACGGGATCGTGATCGAGTACTGGGAAGTCGAGGTAGGTGAGCAAGCAGGGGTGGCCCGCCGCCCAGCCCCGACTATTGCCGAATCCAGCTGGGCGAATGGAGATATTTCCAGGTCTGGAATGGGACATGATTGGACGGCGGGTGCATCGGTTTGATTGAAGCATCGATTGAATCGGGAATTGTGCGTGCTGTCCATCGGACCAAGGGGCACGGCGGACGAGACGACGATGATGAGACGAAACCCTAGTGGGTTGCGAGAGCTTGCAGTCGAGAAGCCGACTCGGTACGTTCAGTACCTGGCGCCCAAGCATAGAGACTGGACAAAAGTGACGGGTGATTCATGATGCTGCGGGTTTGCATAACTATGACAGATGGCCCAGTCCACACACACACACACACACGCACGCAAACATACACACACATATGGACACACAACGCACACAAGACGCCAGACTTCAAGGTCGAGAGACGCTTGACTGCCTTCGGACACGGTCCGTCACAGCACATCTGGAGGGTGACTAAAAGGTCAGGGCCAGTTGACCCAATAGCACGGGTGCGCTTTGAGATGATGTGTGTGAAAATCGCACACAGGCTCGTGATGCTTTCGAGTTGGGGTGGGCAAGGGGCAAGTGGGCCACTGGAGGGAGTGAAGGTTACGATGGGCTAAGGATTATGTACCTGTAGGCGTTTCTGGCTGGATGCTACGGTGAAGGTTGGGTGGGATACAGTCTGGGCGTCATCCTCGTCGCCCACACCGGGGCTGGCTCGATAGCTCCTGACTCGCGAGGCTGACGCTGGTGCGAATTCCGGTCAATGAAAGAACCGGGGCAGGCCGCAGAAGGGGGTGAAAGAGAACCCAGCCCCCTCCCCAGGGGGGGGGGTTGGCCGACTGCATGCTAGAACGGGCATGATTGGCCGTCTCCGCAAGGTGGGAGTGACAATGGGGAGAATGTGGGGGTCCTGGATTGCTGCGCACGGGTGGAGGTTGTGGAGAGGAAGTCCAGCGGGCTGTCGTGACCTTTGTTTTGGTCAGGTCACTTCTCCGGTCACGACATGGAAATTAAGAAATGGATAGCGGAGAAGACGCCAGGGACGACAAGGTGTGTTTTGCGGTGAAGAAGACGGTCTGCTGGTCTGGGTTTGGCGTGTTGTTTCAAGGTCTAGTGTACTAATTAACTGCTGTGGCAGGTTTACGTATTTAGGTACGAAGTATTCGTAGAGATGTCGGGCTGGCTGCCGAGGTTCTAGTGTAAAGTCGGCCTGGCACAAACGAGCTAGCGTTGATACAGCAGGGTCGACTTGGTGCAGCTGCTGAGACACACCATGATTTGTGGAAACCCAACGACAGGTGCCTCAGTACTTTGTACAGTGTCCGTACACTAGGTGCAAGTAAAAAAAGGCCGCCTTGAGTGAAATAGATGGCGTTTGGAGTGGAAGCAAGCGCGAGGAAAGGGGGAGAACGAGGGGAGGGGGGCTGCCGTGCAGGTGCAACGCGGAATAATGAGGCATGGCTTCATGCACGAAGCCGCAAGTGTCGAACTTCGACGACAATCGTCAACGACGACGGGCTTTCATGTATGATGGATGTCCCTCATACTCAACCCCTCCCTCCCCCAAGATACAAGCTTGGCTAAAAGATGACAGGGGTCGTGGGAGTCAAATTACGGCATCTACAGGTCTGGGGTTGCTGTTGTTGTTGGCTTCACATGCAAAAGCAGCGGGCACGGCGGCTGTTGGGCGTCGGTTGTGGGGGATTGACGCAGGCCGTCTGCTGATGGGGGAGACGCCGACGAGATGAGGTCAGGTTGCGTCTCGAATATGACAGAAGTTGGAGGTTGTGGGATGCGGCGACCTACACTAGGTTGGCCCAACCGGCCGGATGGATGGAAGGTGCGACGGATGATATACATACACTGCGGGAGGCCGAAGTTCACCGCAGAGAGTTTTTTTCAACTAGATGCCCAACCAATCAAGGCAGCGGGCCAATACTTGAGTAAAGTAAACAGAAATTCGGTTATTGTTTTTAATAATAATAAAAACCCCAAAGAGGGGGGCGGGAGCAACTGGTACACTGTAGGTGAGGTGAGCCGGCCTGAAGAATACCTTTGTAAGTATTCTCATGTACTATGTAGTAAGGGAAGCCAAGCCGCCTTTCACACTAGGTACAGTAAGTGCAGAGTATTCGTACGCATCCATTGCTTGCGCGTTGCGGATTGGTTCCACGCCCGCCCTCAACCAAGGCTCGACAATAGACAACAAATAACAGCATAGACGTCTCGTGGCCGCTGCGCCAGGCCCGCTCGGGTCACCAGACAGGAACTATGACAGTGACATCCCTCGACGGCAAGGCGTACATGACAGACGAAGAAACAACGGCCGCTAGACAGCGACACGGTCAGCACGGAGCAGTCATTGTTTGCATTGCATCGTCAAGGGCATTCCGTGCAAATGACCTAGGGAGACGTACTCTGTATAGAGTGCAGATACGCACCACCTACCTAATCGTGCGTAGTACGTACCTCTTGTTCCTCCGTCTCATCCAGCATCCCTGTTCCATGCCTGACTAACAACTCCACTTTCCACCTCCGTTTTTTTTTTTTGCACTTATTCACAAATCACAGGACGGATATCCGTACTTGTGTACGGAGTACGAACGAATATACTACGTACAATAGCTTCGTTTCCCCATAATTCGGGCACGTAGCGGCGGCTGCGGCTGCTGCTGCTGCTGCTGCCGCTGCCGCTGCCGCTGCTCCTGCTGGTCCTGGACTTCTGGCATGATCATTAGGTACCCTCCCTGCCTTGCTAGGTCTGTAGGTGCTGGCCCTCTCCTCGTTTCCTTGCCCGGACTAGTCTCGTCAATGGATCGAAGAGTGAAAGGACGAGAGGGGGGTGGATCATTGACGGGGCCGGCGACCAGGNTGCCTCGTGGGAATTCCAGACGAAAGAAAGAGAGTCCGTTCCTAGTTCCTTGTGTGTCAAGCTCAGCGCGGTGCAAAAAGATCGATCCTACAGAGGTATTTGAATCATATAATACCTCTCTCTCTCCCCGTCCCCTCCCCCCTTCGCACCTTTGGACCCCACATGCCCGCTTCCCCTTCCACTCACCCGTAGCTCCGGCTTTTCGATACGCTTTGAGGTCGAAGAGGATAGTCGCCTCCCAAAGACAGACGAGACACACAACCCAGAGAGAGAACAGAGACAGAGAGAGACACACGCACGCACGCACACGTTAGAGTCAACTCATCCGCCGCAACATTCCTCGCGGATCGACACATCACAGCTTCTTCTTAGTGCCGGCTTGGAAACATTCAATGCTCATCTCAACGCGCCCTCGTTCCGCCTTGCTCTGTTGTTTACGTTTTTGTCCCACGTCTCGACGAGTCTCTACTTTGACGACCTCACTTTTGTCGCTCGAAGCCAAAGCCCGTACATGCGAGCCAATTCCGTTTGACCGAACCCATACGTATTGAGTCCAGTGGTAGACACCATAAATCGTGTCATCTGATCTCGGCCACTCACTTCGGGTTGCCAGAGTAGCCGACGTCACAGCCAAAGAAGCAAACGTCGCCATTGAGGAGGAGTCACAAAACAGACCCCCTAACCCAGCCGACGCGCCAATTGGCTTTGCAAGCAGTCTCTAAATAGGGGAGACTACACTCCAATACGCGACCATGACAACCGAAACGACCACTGTGCCAGCCCTCGAGGCCGCCGCCGCCGACTCGGTCACCGATCCATCGGCCCTGACGACCGTGACGACGGCGACCGCCGACGAGCCGGCGTCGACAGATCAACATGAGCACCATGACCACCACGAACACCATGATGACTCCAACGACACCTCGTCTGATCAGGAGCCGAGCAAGAAACGCTCCTCGTCCGTCGCCGACCTGAAAGACGGTGCCCCCCCGGCCAAGGTGACGAAGCGCAGAGCCGCCCGCGCCTGCGTGAGCTGTCGCGCGCGCAAAGTCCGCTGCGACGTCGTCGAAGGCGCGCCCTGCGGCAACTGTAGATGGGACAATGTGGAGTGCGTTGTCCAGGAGAGCCGGCGACGAAAGTGAGTCTGAGCCTTTCTTTGACTGCTCTCGTCTACGTTTTCATGACCTCTTCCGCATTGCTTTTGTCACGCATCGCAACCAGGTTCTTGCCGAGGCGCGACGCAGAGCAAATAGCCAACCAATGGGCACAGGCAAAACGCAACACCGCTAATCTTCTTGTTCAGGAAAAACCTCTTGACTGCCAGCACGGCGGGGCACCCGGGAGCCGAGGCACAATTACGCTCCAAGGGCACGAACCCGGTCAACATTCACAGCAGCGCGGAGCTGCGCCGACCTAGCAATGCCTCGGTGGTTTCGGTCAACGGATCAGTTGCAGCGAATCCCGTCCCGGCCACTTGCATGCCTCTGAGCGCGACAACACCAGCCATTGGCGCCGGAGCTGCAGCTGTGACTGGAATTGGCCCAGGCGTCCTCGGGGGTCTTACGGTTCCCGGCGGTTCTTCAGACGGCCTCGAGGGCCACGTTCCTCATATGCTATGTGGGTTCTTTTTGTTTTTGTCTCGTCTTCCTTTATTTATTTATTTCACCCCTTGTTTTTTTCGTTCATGGAATCCTTCTGGCGGTGGTTACGCATCGCCCATTCCAATTACCATCGTTCTCTGCCAATTGCCAATTTTCTTCTTTATTATCATTTTGGCACTGTTCCTAGTTCAGCGCTCCAAGTCCCGGGGGGNGGGGACGGAACGGGGCAAAGTGTGGAGGTGCGGGCGCTTTTTGCTTAGGACCTTTTTCCCATCCCGTGACCTGGACCTCCAAGTCAGCAACTTCTCCGCCTCCTGATTCTTCAGCGTACCCCCTCCCATTTCCGCCCGCGGCCCCAGCTCCGTCCCCCCGTTTGCCTCAAATCCACATTCACATGTCAATTATGACCACCGAAACGACTCGACTAACCACGAGACAGACCAACGATCGGGTTACCATCATGACAGCGCTGCACTGCTCACCAAGCTGCAATCGGCCGCGGCCGCAGCGTCAGCAGACATCAATTCTCGCCGCCTCCTGTCGAACCTCCTGGCCCAGGCCTCGCTTTTTGGCGGCGTGGCCAGCGGCGACGGCCGAACAAGTCAATTCCTCGCCTCCCTCGAGGAGCCCGACCTCCGCGCTCAGCTCCCACCCTTTGTGAAACCGCTGCCTTCCAAGATCGCCCAGGAAGATGTCACCTACCTCCACGCCAAGGGGGCTCTGACTCTGCCCACGCTGCCCCTGCAGAATGCCCTCCTGCAGGCCTACATCGAATATGTCCATCCCTATATGCCGCTGCTCGAGCTGTACGACTTTCTGGCTGTCATCAACGCCCAGGACGGGCTGTGCGGCCAGATCAGTCTGTTCCTTTATCAGGCCGTCATGTTCGCCGCCACTGCCTTTGTCGACATGAAGGTTCTCCGCGAGGCCGGCTACCCCACGCGCAAGGCCGCCAGGAAGGCCTTTTTCCAGAAGACGAGGGTGAGCAAACCGTAACTAATGACAAGGGGTCCATGTCACATGCTAAACTGTTGCAGCTACTGTACGACTTCGACTACGAGTCGGATCGCCTCGTCCTCGTTCAGGCGCTCCTGTTGATGACGTACTGGTACGAGACACCCGACGACCAAAAAGACACATGGCATTGGATGGGTGTCGCCATCTCCCTGGCCCACACCATTGGCCTGCACCGTGATCCGGCCGCCACGAGCATGCCGGTACGGAAGCAGAAGCTATGGAAGCGCATCTGGTGGTCGTGTTTCATGCGCGATCGCTTGATTGCCCTGGGCATGCGCCGGCCCACCCGCATCAAGGACGAGGACTTCGATGTGCCGATGCTGCAGGAGTCCGATTTTGAGTTGGAGGTTCTGCCAGAGGAGAACAAGGTCGTCCCCGCCGATTCCCTGCTGCTTCGGGATGTCTCGATGCAGCGGGAGCTGGCAGCCCTGTGTATCTCCAAGGCCCAGCTCTGCATCTGCATCAGTCACATGCTCAAGGCACAGTACTCGGTCCTCATTCGGGATAAGATGCGCCCGGAGAACACGGTCAACAGCACCATGATGCTGTTCCCCAACAAGAAGCTCGACAATGTCGAGAGCGTGACCTCGGTTGACCTGGAACTCATGGCCTGGGCTGACACCCTGCCGGCCATTTGCCAGTACCGCCCCCTGACGCCGCTGGACGTCAAGAACGGGCGATCGACCGTCGCCGTCCAGCGCACGCTGTTGCACATGGTCTACTACACCACCATCTCGGCGCTGCACCGGCCTCAGTTTCTGCCGTCATCCCCCATCCATGCGCCAACGACCTCGCGGCAGGTACAAGAGATGTCCCGCCTGAGGGTTCGCGACGCCGCCATGCATGTTACCCGGATGGCGGCTGAGCTACACCAGTTGCGTCTGGAGAGATTTCTCCCCACCACTGGCGTCACAGTCATCCTGCCGGCCATGATCATCCATCTTCTGGAAATGAAGAACCCTGTGTCGCAGTCGAGGGACCGCGCCACCCGCGGCTTCCGCCAATGCATGCGCGTCATGGAGAAGCTGCGCGAGATTTACGCCGCCGCCGACTACGCCACGGGCTTCCTGGATGCGGCCCTGCGCAAGGCCGCCATCGACATCAACCTTCAACAGACTGCTGCGCCCATGACGCAGCAGAACCTTAAGCTCGCCGAGCCGACGTTCGGCGCGCAGACGCCCCCGCCCGACAACATGCCGTACATGACGAGCGGTGAGGCTCTCTTCGCCCACAAACCGAACCCGCAGCGCGACTATCTGCCGCAGACCATCAATGCCGCGGCGCTCGACCTGTCGGCCACGAGCCCGCCGCAAACGGAAAAGGACCACGAGTCGGCGCTTGGCGGCATGACGCCGAGCGCGAGTGGCAGCTCTGAGGAGCCCGGCCCGCTTGACCTCGAGTTTTTGCAGACGCAAGAAGAGATTGACTGGAACGCCATGACGGGGACCGAGTTTGACGTTGATCAGTGGCTGCAGTTTCCGCCCGAAGGTGTCAACAACACGGATGAGGGGTTCATGACGAACGTGTTTGGCGAGGAAAGCATGAGCGACGCCATGAAATGGGCGGCGACCGGAACTGTTACGAATGAGGGTGAAGGCTCCGCCAAAATCGCCACCCTCGCCTAATGTGCACAATTTCATTGATAGATCCCTTTGGGGGTAGACGTTTACTGGAAGCATGGTACACGGAGTCGGGACATGGAGCAACAACAAAAATAGGGGGGAGGCCCGGGTTGTTATGAAACGGCGTTTGCGGCTGTCACTGGAATAGGAGGGAGGTCTTTGGTATACCCTCATGCGGCACCCGGCTTGTTCAACTAGCTTTGATGATTTTGAATGAGAATATGAGTTGCAAAAACGATGAGTCTGCTGCGAAGTGGCGAGTTGCGCTGTGTTGAAAGTCCACTTTGTCGGCTTCGAGCGCGTCGTTGGGCGCAGGGTACGTATTCTGCGCGCGTTGGCCCATGCCGGGGCTGCGAGCGTGCCACCCACTCAACTCCCTTCTTTACAAGAGTGGTACGTCCTGCCGTTCTCGACGAGTCAAGGATGGAGCTACAAAGGCTCGTCGTCGCGGAAAAGTCGTCCTGTGGGAGTTGAGTGTGCGTTGCGACGCCGGCTCTAGACATGTGCCACTCAACGCGTCCGATCGTCGCAGTCCGCGTAGTGTTACCGATACCTTGGTTACGTGTTGTCTGGGATTGCCGCGAGTCCTCCCGCTGCGCACCAGCACATCGGGTTTCTTTGGAGGCGCCCCGCTGCGCGACGCGGCTTCGTGGTGTTGGCCGCGTGTCGTCAGCCTGGGCCCCTCATCGGAAGGGACCGCGTCGCTTCGGGTCCGGAAACTATTTTGATGATGGAATGAGACGTAACGATTCAAGAATCCCGGTAATTGATTCGGATCCGGAAACACCGACTCTTCATTGTAAGTCAGTTGAGACGATGGTTGGTTGATGGGGCACGGAGATGCTGGTGTTTTTCTGGGAGCAGGAGCTGAAATGCCGTCCGAATAGGAGCCCAGCAGATTGTTTCGCACTTTCTCCATTCCTTGGATTTTCCTCGCCGTTTCAACAAAAAAATCTGTCTCCCACTTGGAGTCTGAAAGAAGTTCACAAGTCAAGCCCCGATGCGAGTACATTTCGGGGCGAGCTAATAGCTTTAACTGTACCTTCTCCAGGCTTACGAGAACGCGCCCAACATGCTCGAATTGCCATCCGAGCCAAGACAGAAGCAACTAATGAGAAAATGCCGAGAAGACAAACATGTAAAAGAAGCAGATTTTTGACAGTCTGGAAACAACGAGCTGTGTTCTTAGTTCGTTGACGGGAGCATGTTGGACTTTGAATCAATGTGCGACACTGGGACCGACGTTGTCGAACGAGAGAGCTTCCGGTACCGAATGAAGAAGACATGCGATTGTTACAGACTCTGGCATCATACCGAGTATCATTACTACACTCAGTCTTAGATACTCCAAACAAGTTTTTTTTTTTTTTTTTATTCGTGGCGAGGGTGATGCCTTTGACCGAGCTCGACCGGGAGAGAGCGTAACGATGACGGGGAGTTCAAGCCCATCGAGAAGTTAGAAGTTGGCAAAAGAATTAATAAGAAAAAGTGACACGCATTGCTCAACCAAATCTCGACTTGATCTAGATATTGTCGTACTACCATTGTTGAATTCTACAATTCCAGGAGGAAGTACGGATAACTGACAAGACTTGATAACAACACTTGCTAACCAACAACAAGGGTGCGCAACTTAAAAACAGGTGGATCGCTGTCACGCCCAGTCGGATGACTTCCCTCTCAACTTTATTGCCTGATTCGGAATCGAGAAGGACCTGGTTGCACTAAACAAGCAACCCTCCCCGCCTAGGTCGCTGAGACCTATATCTCGCAGATCGGGTATAATGTTTACCGAAGAGGGAAGATAAGAAGAGGTAACTGTAGGAGGGAGGAAGCCTGTCCAGCGTGATTGCACAATTCTTGGAGATGGACCGGTAAGAAAAGCGACACGTGCGATTGTGACGCATCGACACAGATTAAATTTGCACCAACTCCAGAAAGCACACTGTATTATCCCAACTACACACTAAACGGCCTTATGCAGCAGCACCCATCGTTTCAGGCAACTCATGGAGGTTAATGCAGTGTAAGCGGCGATGTGAGACTGCTGCAGGAGGCCGGTCACTAGAAAAACATTGTGTACGACGCTGGTGTTCCCAGGAGAAAAACAGAGAACTCATGAAGACGAGATACGAAAGTCGAGGCCGAGCCGAACGAGACCACGATCCGCCTGTAATCGGAACAGAATTCAGGCCTCCACGCCGAGTCAAGAGATACTCAGCGCAGCTTTTACGGCGAGCTGTCCCGGCACGGGTGATGATGCCAACACCGCCAAAGCGCTGGGTTGAGTCAAAAGTTTGGGCACCGAACACCGCCTCGAGGAACCGTATGCACGTCACGAAAATTAGAGTCTCTGGGCGTTTCTCTTTCTGGAAAGGCTTGCAGTGGCATCGGAACCACGAATGTCTCTCGCTCCACGTCACTCTCTGCCCTTCGAGCTTATTCGTCTCGGCCCTTTTCGGCTGCTGTGAGTTGCTGGTATTTCGCTTCCGTGCTGATCTCTAAGCTCGCCGATTCGTCACGCTTTCTCCACGACTACGTCACTCAACTCTGGGCCGTTGGCTTTTCAGTGGGAGAGGAAGATATATGATTATAGGTTCATGCGAATGGTAAAGTGACCAGCAATTGACATTATGTAGTAGAAATCGCAGCCAGGGAGATGATGTCGGCAGCCAGATATCTATTGGCTAACGTTCGTTTTGTTATGTGCTCTCCTCTGATGATTTACCACACTCAAACTTGGGGGTTGACCCTATCGGTCATGTCTTAAGCCTAGTAAACGGTCGCAAATATAGACATGGTAAACCTCGAGACAGACGGTCCAGCCAAAGGATTTGAATCGAGACACGAACAGGGAAACAGGGGTCTATCCCTTCATCAGCCTGCAGATCCCTCTGGATCAGGGCTCGGCGGTCGACCCAGAGCTTTTTGTTCTTCATAAAAACCCCAAATGAAATAAGGGCTTGTGTTGCGTGCATCGTAACTATCTACATATAGGTTTGTTGATGGAAATCTTTCGGATGTATTCATTCTCCTTCAGGTACCTGGCGCGCCGTAAACGGCCCGGACAAGTCCCCCTCGGCTCGCTGGCTCGGGCCGCTGACCCCGCACTCCCGGTGGTGCAGCCCGAGGCAAGACAATTTTGGGGAAGCACCGCCAAACCCCTCCGAGTTCCCGAAGTCTCAACCCTCCCTCTTCGCGGGACTCATCTCATCCCGGTCCGGCGGTCTCCATCTCGCCCTTCTCAACCTCTAAATCTGTTGACTTGACCAAGCACGTTTTATCTTCATCCAGTTCGAAAGACCTCAATCATGAACACCACTGCGATCCCCCGCAAGCTCTGGGAGCACCCGGACCCCAAGAGCACGGAAATGTACCGATTCTTGCAATCAGTGAACTCTACCTTCAACCTCCAGCTCAAGGTCCGCCCTCCTCCCGGAGCTCAAAAAAACCCTGACTTACACGAACCTAGACATTCCATGACCTCCACAGCTGGACCGTAGCCAACCGCACCAGCTTTTACGGCCACCTCTTCACCCATGCCAACTTCATTCACGAGGGGCGTCCGACCTCGGTTGTGGACGAATCACTCCCTATAGACGCCGTGCCCAAGTGGTTCCCCGGAGTGAATCTTAATTGGGCCGAGAATCTGCTCTTCTCCCGAAGTACATCCGACGCCACCGGTCACCATGGCACCGCGGGCAAGGAGGACGACAAAGTCGCCGTCACTGAGGTCCGGGAGGGCAACCGAGGCGACGTCCGGAACCTCACCTGGGGAGAGCTTCGCCGGGACGCGGGCAGCTTGGCGGCCGCCATGAAGGCACGGGGTGTTACACAGGGAGACCGCATTGTCCTCGTGGGCGCCAACTCCATCGAGACGCTTCTTGTCTTCACAGCAGCGACATGGCTCGGCGCCATTTTCAGTAGCTCGTCGACGGATATGGGAGTCAAGGGGATTCTCCAGAGGACTGCCCAGGTCGACCCAAAGGTATGTTACTTTCCCAGTGAAAGGCGCGCTACTGACCGGCCAGTTCATCTTCTTCGATGACGCCACTGTGTATAACGGGAAGACGGTCGACCTGCGAGGCAAGATGGCCGAGGTCGTATCCGGCATGGGCTCCTGCCCCTCATTCTCTGGTCTCATCTCCATCCCGCGCTTCACCCAGCCGTACGACGTGACTTCCCCCAAGACCGAGACGTGGTCCAGCTTCCTCGGCTCTCCGTCGGCCCCACCAGCTTTCACCCGCATTCCATTCCACGCCCCGTTTCTCATTTATTACTCTTCCGGCACAACGGGCATCCCCAAGGCCATCGTTCACACCGTCGGTGGCGTGATGCTCAACAGCTTCAAGGAAGGGCGCTTGCACGAGAGTATGTCGTCGGAGTCCGTGTGCCTGCAGTATACTACCACCGGCTGGATCATGTACCTCGCGAATGTGGCAGCGTTGCTGGTCGGGGCCCGCGTCGTCATGTACGACGGCTCGCCGTTCGTCCCAGATCTGACGACTTTCATCCGCATTCTCGGAGAGCAGCGGGTGACGAAGCTCGGTATTAGCCCGAGATGGATGTTTGAGGTCGCCAAAAACAAGATCGTCCCGCGGGAGGTGACGGACCTCACTTCGCTACAGATCGTGACTAGCACAGGCATGGTTTTATCGGATCAGCTGTTTGAGTGGTTCTACGATGCTGGCTTTCCGACTCATGTTCACCTGGCTAACCTGTCAGGCGGGACAGACATTGTGAGTTTTTTCGCCGACATATCTTGTCTTTCTAACACAATAGGCAGGCCGGCTGCTTTGGTATGGAAAACCCCCTCGACCCCGTGTACGTCGGTGGCACCCAAGGCCCATCCCTCGGCGTGCCCATTGCCATCTACGATGCTCAGCTCCCGAATGGACTCGGCAAGACAGTAACTCACGGCACGCCCGGCGAACTGGTTGCGACGGCCGCATTCCCCAACATTCCTTGCTATCTCTGGGGGGATGCCAGTGCGGCGCCAACGTCCTCGACCAGCTTTGCTTCCGCCACGCCGGGAACAAAGTACCACTCGGCATATTTCGCCCGCTTCGACCACGTCTGGGCCCACGGCGACTTCTGTTCAATCCACCCGGAGACGGGTAACATTTCGTTTCTGGGGCGTGCCGACGGTGTGCTGAACCCGAGCGGCATCCGGTTCGGCAGCGCCGAGATCTACGCCGTCATCGAGCGGAACTTTTCCAGTAGGGTTGTCGACAGTCTGTGTGTTGGACAGAGAAGACCTCGCGACGACGACGAGAGCGTCATGTTGTTCCTGCTGATGCGAGAGGGCGAAAAGTTCGACCGCAAACTTGTAGCCGAGGTCCGGGATGCCATCAAAAGGGAGTTGACCAAGAGGCATGTGCCGAAATATGTCTTCCAGACCCCTGAGATACCGGTGAGTGACGTTCGTCCCGGGCTTGTCCAAGCGACTGACGAGATAAGACAACCGTGAACCTGAAAAAGGTGGAGCTGCCGGTGAAGCAGATCGTGTCGGGCCACACGGTCAAACCGAGTGGGACGCTTCTTAACCCGCAGAGCTTGGACTTCTACTACCAGTTCGCCAAGATCGAGGAGCTGCTCGCCGGCAAGGAGAAGCTGTAAAGACATGTAAATCAAGGACGGGTAGTCGCACTAGAGATACTAGTCATGTAGACCTATAAACACCAGTTTTTCGACACCACGATCCATCTCCTTGACCTGATAGCACTGGTTTCGTGACGACAACAACATGCTCAGCACACCTAACCTCGGAGTCTACCGACGTCAGAGTCTCCGGGGCCCCACTACGGCGCCGATGGTGTAGCTCTGGGACGACACATGGACGTGAGGGCTGTACGGGCGAGGATTTTGGCCCTTTGTATGTGGTATCTATTTGTGGTCGAGTCAAATGATGCTTGGCTGGCAAGCTGAGAGTGATCAGAACGTGTGCAGCACTTGGAAGCGTGATGCTTTGCAGATAAAGAAAGGAAGATTGACAAAACATCAATGCATTGTGTCTCTTTCAGTTTTCGCCCAAGCCGGCGCCCATCACAAAAACTTGTTTTATTCGCCCCGATTTCGACCTCTACCTACCTTCCTCTCAGCGTGGTCTGCCTTCGAGATTATCAGTCTCACTCCCCGACACGAACGCCAGTCAGTCAACGCATCGGTATTCTCCACCTAGACGCAGGTCACCTTCAACAGTAATGATGGCGACCTTGTACCCCATTAATCTAGGTAATCAACAATTTTTAACTGATAGCTGGTAAACCCCCTCCCTTCCCACCATAACGCCATGTCTAATAGTATTGCCCCTGCAGGCTAATCATCGTCAGTCATCTCCATCATGCTCTCCCCCTTCTCGTCCTCGTCCACAAGTACATGTGTCCGGCCGACCTTGGCCTTGCCTTTGGCATTCCGCCGCAGCTTCGGCAGCTTGTTCGACACTCGCTCCCTGGCGACGGCCTTTCCCGACTCAAGCTCCTGCTCGAAAGCCTCCAGCTCGTCACCATCTGCAAAGTCGATCGTCGATGTCTCCTCAAGCGCCTTGTTCAGCAGCTCTGTTGCAATACCATCTTGTGGGTTAACGGCGAGGGCTTCGTGCAGCGGTACAATGGCCTTCTCGGGGCGTCCCTCTTCCAGATAGATGAGTGCCTTGGCACAGAAAATCGCGGCATCCTTGCCACCCTGGCGCAGGACCTCGTCAAACTCCATGTGTGCATCCTTCCAGAGCCGCAGCCGACGGTAAGCGTGTGCGAGGTTCGTCCTTGGAGATAGCCACGCCTGTGGGTCCGAGTCAATCTCGGCGGCGATTTTCAATGCCGCCCGGAAAAATTGAACAGCCTCCTGCGGCTTATCCTGGTGGTACTTGACGACGCCCATTTCGTTCAACAGCAGGGGATCCGTCTTGCACAGACCGTACGCTGTCTTGAGAAACTCTTCCGCTAGCGTCATGTTATTGAGCGCGTGGTTTTGCATGCCCAAAAACACTTGTGGCAAGTGTGTCCCCATGAATAACCTCGCCGCCGTCGAGTAGGCCGAAATGGCCTGATCGTGTTCGCCCTCGGCGGCAAATGTGTGTGCGAAGCCGATCCAAGCTGGACCAAAGTGTGCATCCATCATGCTGGCTTTGCTGAAATACCGCCGCGCTTCCGCAATCTTGTCGATTGAAAAATAATATATGCCGACAGCTAACCACGAGCAGGGTTCCTCCGGGTGGTTGTCTGCCAGGTCGTGAGACACCAGGAACAGTGCATTCTTCATCTTCAGTTGATACAGGCAGGCCAAGTGCAGCGGGTGCACGCTGAAGTTGTACTTGTCGTCCTGCAGGATCGACTCTGTGATGGCGAGAGCATCCCGATACCGGCATTGCGTGTACAGGAGATCGGCCTTGGCGAGCATCAGATCGGGGTTATCCGCCAACCGATAATGCGTCGACAGCGAGTCACACGCCGCGGTAAAGGCCGACGGTTCCCGATACTTGGAAAGCCGCGTCGTGTACAGCATCTTGGTGAACTCTGCCGCTTCCTGAGACGACGAGATGTCCCCTGAAACGGTGATGGAGTCAAAGTCGAGCGACTCGAGGAACGCCCACTCCTCGTCAGGCGACAGCAGGGCGTTCGTCATGAGCTGCTGGAATGCCTCAAAGCACTGAACGTCGATCCGCACAGCGTCCTTGTAGCACTCCTTGGCCCGGTCAAAGGCATTCTGCTTGGAGTAGCAGATGCCTCGCAAATAGCACATAGCAGCCTCATACTTCCTATTCGTAACCTCCTCCTCAGCAGCCTCGTCACGAGCCAGCCTGGCCCTTTGGCCTACCGCCCGTCCCAGGGGTGCCGCGTTCGTCTTGCGCTTGTTGCTCACATTGTTGATGAGGTGGGTCGGGTTTCGCTCGCCGAGGACGACCAATGCCTCGTCATATCTTGATTGCTTAACGAGGCAGTGTGCGCCCAGGTATCGGCAGGAAACGTTGCGGGCGACGAGGTCCTGTTTGGCGAGGAACGTCTGGGCGCGGGTATAGTTGCCGGTCGCGAAGTGCACTTGAGCCAGCCAGAAAGCGTCCTTATCATCGTCTGCGAAGCACGGAAACACGTCAGTAAGCAAACTGCCCTCAGCCGTCAAGGGGCACTCACTCGTTAGGGCCAGTAGCTTATCGCCGATGAATATGGCGGAATCGTACTGGGCCTTGTTCAGGGCATCCTGCCTCCATTCCCGCAGGAACTTCTCCATGTCGAGGCAACGGGCTATTTCGGGGGCATGCCGAGGACGAGGTCGGTGAGTTCACAGTCGAAGTCAGTGGGTTCTCGTTGATGTCGATCCTGGGTGAGGTAAGCGCGTCGCGTCGTGATGGACTTTCTTTTCTTTGGATGACGGGCAGGAATTGGAGGGGACGTGGATGCACTGTGCACGCCAGCGCTGTCAGGGGTGTGGACTGAGTAAATGGCGGGGTAGGCCAACCAGACAGCGGCGTCCCTCAGGCACACCACGTGGTGTCTTCTTCACCGCTGGTGACGCCTACTCACTGGGACTGATAGAGGTCATGAGAATGAGGTTGAAGAAAATTGATGCCATTGATTGCGTCGCTGCGGTTAGACTCTGTGACGTAGGCACTCGACAGTACGTTCCGGATGCTTCCCTCGGCCAGCGTCGTAACTCCCGCAGGCCAGCCGGCAGTTGTTTCAGGCCATGCACGCTGTGAACTCTTCCCCATTGGACCGTTTGAGGGGTCTTTTGGCAGCAAGACATCATATCATACCAAGTGCCGTTGGACAGAACTGGTGAAGGTCGCCGCTGGCCTTGGTGCGCACTGCCTCTAGCAGTCTAGGTAGGTACCGTGCCGGATGTACTGCCAGCCGGTAAGGTACGTATATGTATGCATTAAACGCACCCACCAATCCGGAAAATGCAAATGGTGGAAACGTCGGGCAGTCTCCCCTCGCGCCCAATACAGTGGACGACGGGCGGCATGGGCATGGACGGCGTCCTCAACCCCGAGGCCACTCGCTGTGACCTCACCGTGGTGCGCCGTTCCAGCGTGCCCGTCTCCTTGTCGCCGCGTCTGATTGGTCAGCGGCTAAAATAGATCCATCAGGGGTAAGGCCAGCCTGGGCTAAGCGAGGCGCTATCGCTGTATCCGCCATCGATAACAAGGTGACGACTAAGGTCAAGAAGGATGGGGCATCAAGTATCCGTATTATTTTTTTTCTCTTCGAGCTGTTCATTGTTCTCCATCAGTCGATAATTCATTCGCCTTTCTTCTCCCGCCTCACTGCATCGTTCCCAATCAACGTCTGTTATACCCGCCACGTCACTTCCCTCGAGATACCACCGACCCATCATCATCATCATCCTCCACCACACGAACAACCCCCGACCTCCTCGCACCGAAGCTTGCCCGTCTTCTACAAACGCCATTGAACAAGCCCCTGCAGCAGGCCCTCGTCGACTCGCCTGCCTGCCCGCACGCACGCACGCACGCCGCCGCCATCCCGATCTCATCGCGAACCACTCACCCGTCCGTCCCAGCCGCCACAACTGCGACCAGGTCTCCAAACAAAGGTGCCGCCGCCCTCGCAGAATCGAGGGATTGAAGAAGTATCTATTTTTCAACCCGGAAGCCGTCGAAAGCAGTCCCCATGGATAACAACCTATGGACCCGCCGCACAAAGTGAGTTGTTCGT
>NWBT01000034.1:456708-550198 GCA_003386485.1 Colletotrichum lentis
CTCACCGCTGACCGTCCAGCTCTGGCAAGCTTTCACTCTCGACAAATGGCAGTCCCGCGCCGGGCGGTGACGCTGCTGGCCGTAACGGCTCCTTCGCCAAGCGATTCGGCGGCGATACGTCCTCACACGGCGGAAAATCAAATCCCTTCAACAACGTAACGACACCCAGCGCCGGCGGCATGGCGTCGCCCACGGCCGGTGCCGCCAACGCCTTCGGCCTGGGCTCCGGCGCCTTTGCCTCCTTCGGATCCGCCAAGACGCCCAAATCCCCAGGCAACCCGTTCGACCTCGCCATGGGCAAGATCGGCGCGAAGCCAGGCGGCGTGACGTCGTCGCATGATCCGGCGGCCAAGGCTCCGTCCGTCGCCTCCATTCCCGAGAAGAAGGCCCTGGGTTCCCAGCCCGTTTCGGCCAGAACATCCTCTGAGACGCTTCGCGTCCATCCGCTCAAGTACGAGTGGGTGACGTGGTGCCGGCCGCCTCAGCCCAAGGGCCAACCGTATCAGGAGTACGCTAAGTCGCTGACGCCCATGATCCACTGCAACACCGTTGAGGAGTTTTGGGTTGGCTACCCTCATCTCAAGCGTCCGTCCGAGCTGTCAGTTGGCTGGGAATATCATTTCTTCAAACGGGGCATCCGCCCCATCTGGGAAGATGAGGAGAACAGGAGCGGCGGCAAGTGGGTGCTGCGCCTCAAGAAGGGCATCGTCGACCGGTACTGGGAGGACACCGTGTTTGCCCTCCTTGGCGAGGCCTTCATCGACGCCAGCGAGGAGGTCTGTGGCGGTGTTGTCAGCGTCCGCAACGGCGAGGACATCATCAGCATCTGGACGCGCTCGACTGGCGGCCGCGTGCTGCGGATTCGGTAAGTCGTCTCGAACCTTTGTCCAAGACGCAGCTAACGCTCGCAGTGAAACGTGGAAGTCGTACCTCAAGTGCCCTCCCAACACGCAGTTCGAGTTCAAGTCTCACGACGAGAGCATCCAGCACCGCGCCGCCATCGAGGAGTCACGTCGCGAGAAGCAGCATGACAAGCGTGGGAAGCAGACCACCGAAGAGCAGAAAACCGCCGCGTCTTGAGCACCACCTGCCACGGAACGCCACCCTATTGCATTTTTTCCAAGCCATCTTTGATGTTTATTTGTACACTATCAGATCCCCTGCGGCGGATCTCCATAGCATTCGGGTTGAAACTCTGACAAAAATACACCTTGTTGGGATGAGGAATTTCGGGGTTTGGACATATGGAGTGCCGAAAGGCCCCCTTTTTCTGGATTGTCGATCTCGGAGACGGGATCGAAAGTGACGGGGTGCGGCGGAATGGGCAGCGATCAACGTCGTTTAGCGGTCACGTTGTTTTATGGATTGCGACGGGCGGTACTGGAATTGGTTTGATCTCTCCGAGGTGTACACTACTGCGATCTGAGCGCACGGCGCATGCCGGCTGCGCGATATCTGACCGGATGATAGTCCCAATGACTACGGATGAGCCAGTTCAACGCGTGTCTCGATGTGATGGTGCCGGTGTTCGCCACCCGACTTGTACATCACACCTTTTTCGGCGTCTTGCGCCTCTCCCAGACCTGCAGATACGTCTCACCCAGGTACAGTAACTCGCTCTGCACCTTCTCCACAAACAAGTCCTGACACGATACCCATTCGTCGCGCCCCTTGTCCTTGAGCTGCACCTTCCACGTTTTGCGCTCTTCTCCGCTGTCCGCGACGTCCTCCTTGGCGCGGACGGCCTCATGTACAACGTTGGCGACTAGGTCGTACCAGATGGGCTCGCCGGGGGGCCATTCGCTGGTATTCGGCTCCACATACGGGCTGGCATCGAGCCCCCGTGGGTCAAATGTGACGATCGTAGGGTTGCGCTCCGAGACGAACTTGTTCTGACTGAAGCGCTTAACATGGAGGACGAGGTACGGGGGGAGAGGGTGCAGCAGGCGATACCGCTTGCGCTGGGCGAGGTGCTCCTGCGCGTGGATGCCGTCGTATTTTGAGAGAATTGTCGTCAAGGGCACCTGAGGGATGATGTTCTTTTCCAGTTCGTCCTGGAAGAGAGGCGCTGCGGGTAGGTCAAGGGTCAAAAACATGAACCGCGACGTCGTCACCGAGACGGCGGCGTCTTCGAATCGCAGACGATCGCCCGCATCGGCGCGCGCTGTGATTGCCTGCGATTCAACCTTGAGCTTGCCCTGAAAAATCCGTTGAACAACAGAACTCCCAGCCTTCGTCTTTGACCCACCCAGCCCCAGGTGCAGGTTGTTCAGAAACCATGATAGGAACTCAACCGGGTCCGACTGCGCCGTCAGTGTGTACCGCTTATTCGACAGCAACGAGATCTCCTGCAGCAGTTCGTGAGGAGACACATGTGCCTTGAAGGCGCGCGGGTTCCAGATCTTGCGCACCAGAATGCCAAAACGCTTCGCCAATTCTGACCGAGACGATATATCCTCCAGAAGACAGAAGTTTCTCAGCGGCGCGACATGTGCAAGGGCCTGCACCACGACATTCAGGTAGTCGTTCTCCTTGAGGTTGTTCATGCCCACAAACCCCGGGGCGTACTCCTTGCCGACCAGGGTGAACGAAGCACGCAGTGGTGGCTTGTCGAGCGCGGCGACCTCCTGCCTCGTGTACCGCGGGTCTGACACAAACTTGATGTCGTCAAGCGATTTCGAATTGACCTCATAGCCCTCGGGGAGCACATAGACCTTTTGGGTCTGCATGTGAATAAAGACGTGGTGGTTCTCATCGAGCGCGTGGAAGTAAGCGTGCGACTTGGGGCCACGGCCCTGGTAGTAGCGTCCGCATACAAGGCACGCGTAGACGTTGATGTTGGACAAGCTGACGGAGCACAGCTTCTCGAAGTCGAAGTCGAGCACGTTGCGGTCTATCGTGTCGAGGTAGAGATCGCCGTAGCCGTCTGTCGGTGCTGATTGACGGGTCGGTGCTTGAAGGGGTGTTTCATCATCGAGGCCACTATCGTCGGCAGCTTGTGATTCAGTTGTGAGTGTCCCCTCGTCATTGCGGCCGTTCTCAAGCGATCCGTTCGAGATGAGGGAATCGACAGTTTTGGAGCGCTTGGAGGCGGGTGAGGCTACGCCGGCGAGATCATCGAGTGGCTCTTCGGCGTGTCGTTTCCTGTGCGCCATTATTTTTCGACCGTAACAGGAGTATCAAAGGTCGGTGTCCAGGTTTGCGGTTTTGCAGGATTGATGTCGAAAGGCGTGGATGGATCAATCAGTATGTGCTCTTGGCCGCGATTGTAAGGCTGGAAAAAGTCGCTATGTAAGGCGATAGGCGCACGCCCCTGCTTGAAGCAGATCTGCCACGCCCAGAGCTTGTTTACGGCAACTTCTTCCCGTGTGACCACTTGAACAACATTCGTCACCAAAACAATGGATTTTTTCCCGCATGGCATACAATATGCGTGAGCTTTGATGCATTTGGTTTATGACTCTTGGTTCGACACTGCGCAGGCATTTGGAATTTGACAGCTACCAACATGGAGCTCTCAACGAACGCACGCGAGGCCCAGACGATTGCAGACATGTTCCCATCGTTAAACCCAAGAAATGCAAAACAACGCAACTCTACGATATAACATCGATCGGCACGGATGATATTTAACCACATCACGCCATGACGGCATCCCCTTGTACCCCCACAGAACCCCCCATCACCACATCCTCAATCGCAGGCGCGAGACTGTCCATCTCCCGCAGGGTATATTCCACCAGATAACTCTCATCCACGAGCTCGTCCGTCCGCCGGTAGTGTCTCTCAGTGTATACCTTGAGCGCGTTGAGCACCTCCTTGAGGCTCTTCTGCCCACGCGCGCCCTTGACCGAGAGGTTCGAGAACTTGGACGCGGGGTAGCTGCGCACGAGGGTCCAGAGGATGCGCTGGGCTACCGCGGCCGTCCGCGCGTTGGTATTCCAGTCACGTAGCCTCAACAAGAGCGTGAAGATTTGCTCGTCAGAAAGAGTCGCCAGGACCTGGTCGACGGCCTTCAGACCGCACAGGCTGCCGAGCTCGGGGGTAGAAGTTACAACGGACGTAAACAGGCTCAGCAGGCGTCCGGGATGGTTGAGCTGCAGAGCGAGCACGATGGCTTCGCGGTAGGAGCCGTGGTGAATGTGGTTCTCGAGTTCCTGCTCCTGCTCGATCAACTTCTGCGCAGCCTCCGTAGCCGCGGCCTGCGATTCGGACGTGGTGTCTTTCCAGAACGTGACGATCGCGTCGCCGTCACCAGACACGATGGTGTTGTCGGCCGAGTTCACAGCAAGCGCCCAGATTCTGTCCTCATGGTTGTCGAGCGTCGTTTCTGCCTCGCCAGAGTTTGCATCCCAAACCTTGACGAGGCCGTCACTACCCGCACTGGCGAACTGCACCTGCTTCTTGCCCTTGCCCTCGGGCTTGGGCATGTTAAGCCAGACGACTTTGAGCACGCTGTTGGAGTGGCCCTCGAACGTGCGGATACATGTGTAGTCATTCAGACTCCAAATCTTGACTGTTTTGTCGGCGCTGCCAGTGAGGACAACACCCTTGCCGGCGACCTGGCCCTCGTCGCCTTGGATTGCAGGGCAGCCAGAGGGTGCGAACTTGACCGACCACACACCTCTGCGGTGACCGCGTAAGATACCTTGAACTTCACCCTCCGCCACTGACCAAATCTTAACCATCTTGTCCTGTGAAGAGGATGCGAAGAGCTGAGTGGAAGGATGAACGTCCATCGCGTTGATGTCCTTGTCGTGCGCTTTTCTGGTAAAGACGGCGCGAGATCCTCCCTTGCGGCCCTGTGCCTCTCTCGGAATCTCCCATTTCTTGACGGTCTGGTCCTGGGAGCCGGTGAAAAGAAAAGGCGGGGGGTGGCTCAAAGGATCCTTGAACTGTGCTGAGGATTCTTGGGGGGGCTGCTTCGGGAGAGCCACGGCACCGACCGATTCCGTGTGACCGGTGAACGCAGCATAGCATGTAAAAGAGTTATTCGCGGGATCGACGCGCCAAAGGCGGGCGGTGTTGTCCTTTGCACCGGTAGCAACCCAGAAGCCGGACCAGTCAACATCTAACGAAACGATGATGTCCTCGTGGCCCTTGAGCAATGCCAAGTCCTGGCCAAAGTATGTTGACTCGGAGTCCTTGACGGACACAATACGGATGTCCTCGGCATTGGTCGCCAGCGCGAGGAGCGAGCGGTCAGGCAGGAGGTAGTTTAGGTCAATAATCGAGTCGTGGGTACCGGATATCCGCCTGAAAGGCTCCAACATGGACCCTTCGACGGCGTCCCTCTCTGGCACATTGTACAACGCCAAAGTGTGATCCACCTGCACGCACAGAATGAAGGGGAGCTCGGGGTGCGACACGGCACTGACGATGCTCTCGGCCTCGGCCTTTGCAGGCTGGTCTGCCGTCAGCTCGCGGCCGGTGTCGGTGTCCCAAATGCGAAGGCAGCCCTTGGCGCCGGCCGAGTAGGTCAGACGGCCGCTGTCAACGAAGCCCACGGTTTCGACAAGCTCAAGGCAGGGCACGACCTTACGAATCTTCCACGACCTTGCGTCCCACCAGATGATTGTCTTGTCTCTGCTTGCCGATACAATCGCGTGCTGCTCCGGGGAGTAATCGAGACCCTGGACATTCGAAACATGCGAGTCAAGATTCGCAATGACCGTACGCTTGTGAAGATCCCACACCCGCACCTTGCCGTCCTGGCTGCCCGACACAAGTCGCCAGTTGGTGGTAGCGGTGACCTCTTCTTCTGCCTGCTTCGACTTCTTGCCCTTCTTTCCGGCCTTCTCAGCCTCACCCTCGCCCGATCGCGCCGCAACATCGAAGAAGTGTAGGGCTGACACCAAAACGCTGGGTCCACGAAAAGTGTGCGTAACGTACCCACCAGCAATATCCCAGACCTTAATTGCTCCGTCCGTTCCACCGGTCGCAAGGAGGGTGCTCGTCCGGTCAACAGCGAGGACGACGACGGGGGTTCCGTGAGGCTTGAGCGAGCGCGTCAGCTTAGCCTCGATCGCTCCGTCTTCGGTCGTCTTCAAGGCGTATATCTTCATCGAGAGGGATCGCGAGCAAAGGATTAGATGGGAGCCGGAGGGCGTCACTGGGGATGTTAGGTTGGATTGCAACTGCGCACAAGTTTAGACGTACGGCTCAGGGTCGAAATTTGTTCGCCATCCTATAGGTGTCAGTATGCATCGATCGAGAGGTCCCGGGGCGCATACTCCTTCAATCTTTGCCAGGTGCTTCCCGTTGGAGGGGTTCGTCAGAATGGCGTCCTCGCCGAGCGGCGTGGCCAGAATCTTGGCACTATTATCCAAAGCGACAGAGCCGCCGGTAAATATCGGTCGGATAACTCGTTCCGGCTCGAAAGTCGTCTTGAGAGGTTGCTTGCTCGCCATTTTGCAGATGATAGAAGCAACACGATCAAATCACGAGGAGCGGCCCGCTGTTTGCATCCCGCCAAAGAAAATTTCTGGATTGCCTTATCGATAATAGTATCTAATCAGACCCCACTCGCATGCAGGAGCTCCAGCTCCGACTCCACCTTGAAGTACTCCGTACCTTACCTACCTACCTAGCAACAGAGGTACCCTAAAAGATAATCGCATTCGTTCGCTGGCAGTAGCCTTTATGATCTTTCGGTCTGGTCGTAGTAGCTTTGGCCTTCCTCTGTGGTCTCGATTTTCGCCTTGGGCTCGTCCAAAACGAGGTCATTCACTGTATACATGCAGGCGGAACTCATCACTCCAAGATGACGAGACTTGGTCCCTTGACCGCGCAGGCTCTGGTATGCATCTTTCCCATGATGATTGAATTATGCTGACTGACACCGCAGGGCCGCTCGCCTTTCGACGATGTGGTGGATGGCGAAGGCGAAGACGACCCCCACGCACCCATTCAACAATACGACAATCGTGGACGACCCGTCAATCCCGAAACGAAACGAATGAACCGCGACATGGTCCGCTCCCACAACGAGGTCATGCAGGTCATCGGCGTTGCTGAGCCAGACAACACCCCCTCCTCCGCCGAGGTCGACTCGATCCGACGGTACTTCAGCTACGAAGATGCCGTCGGCACCCGGCTTCTGCGGTTCGGGCGCGCACTGGAGATCGCTGGCGTTTGGGGCATCAACGGCATGCGATTGCGTATCCTTCTATACAAGCGCTACGCCGACATTTCCTTCTTTGAGCTTCTCCAACACGAAAGGAAGCAACGCTCATTATCGGGCGCTCTTCTGACCGGGCTGCCCACCTTCATTGGCGGTCACGTCTTCAAGATGGCCACCTACTGGTTCTACCCCTTCCCGCGGAAGAACCGGTACATCAATGCGACCCTCTCGTACATCCGCGTGCATCTGCAGCTTTACGTCTTCCTCCAACGACTAGACATCATCCCCTCCAGTAGTTGGTTTCCGCCGTTGAGCTTCTTCATTCCAGGCTCGCCCTCGTCGCCCATCGCAACCCCGGCACCACCAGACGACTTCAGCGCACATTCGCTAGTGCAATATGTCGGCGCATGGTGTGTGAATGCTATTCCGTTCGTGTCGTATGTCATCTGGGGTCAGATATGGACAGAGGTTACCGGCCATCTGTGGCAAGAGTTTTATGGACGACTGCCAAACACGGTGCACCACCGCAAATCTCCACCGCCACCGCCGCCACCACCGGCGCCGATCCCGGAGACTCTAGAGCCAGTGCCCGATGTTGACCGATCGCAGCCGGGCCCCCTCTCTGAGGTTGCGCATGAAGAGACCCCCGATCACAGCCTTCCCGAAGCGGAACCCAGCGAACCCCTTGTGCAAGCCGCTCGTCGGCCCAGTACATTTTCCACCCGGGGAGATGACTACGGGAGCGACGACGAAGAGGATGGAGGCGTCAGTGCGACTCTAATCAGCTTCGACGTCGAAGCCACTGACTCGACCGACGCTCCCCCGGGACTGTGGTCTGCCGAACTGCGTCCGAGCACAGGCCCTGAAGGCTCTGGCCACGGTGCTTCGGTGCAGTACATGGACACTATGTTGACCAGACTACCGGCGTGTCTGGCTTCTGACATATTCACTGTCATCTCGGGGTATGTCTTGGTTTCACCCTACGAAGCTGTCGCTCTACGTCTGGTCGCCCGGTCCTACCGTGAGCGGATGGGGCTCCCCACCTTTGACATCCACGACACCAATATCTTCAGCGGTATGACAATGAGGGGGGTCACCAACTTTTTCGGGCTGGAGTTTATGCACTTGGTGATTGCGGGTGAGCTATGGGCGCTTGTAACCGGCCTTGCCCAGTGGTTCCATCTGACAGAGGAAGAGTGGAAGCTTTTTAATGAGATTGAGGAGGCTGAGGCGGCGGAGGAACGGAGGCGGCAGGCGCAGACCTAAACGACTGTGGACGGGAGGCGTTGGAGTTGAAACATGGCGAGGAAAGCGTTATGGGTTCGGCGTTGGAAGTTCATCACTACAAGATACCTCACAAGTCTACCCATTTTAAACAGGGTCAAGGCATAGGCTAGCCTCTGGCAATTTATTTCAATTCATGACATTCATAACCACAGGGTATCAATGGTACACCTCGCTCATCACCCTCCCCAATCTTGACAAGACCGTTTAGACAACCAATCAGCGCCTTTCCTTTCCTTT
Organism: Colletotrichum lentis; assembly: GCA_003386485.1. Lineage (NCBI taxonomy): Eukaryota > Fungi > Ascomycota > Sordariomycetes > Glomerellales > Glomerellaceae > Colletotrichum > Colletotrichum lentis. Next base: position 465,356 of record NWBT01000034.1, read on the forward strand.
TCCCTTCTTCTGCTTATCTGCTTTTTGCTGGTCGACGAAGCCGCGGACAATATCTAGCAAATCAGGGTTCTTCCGCGCCAGGAGCACCACGTCGTCTGTGGTCACCGTGGTCCTCCGTGCATGCCGGCTGAAGCTCTCCAAATCGCCGGCAACCGATTCTATTCCTTGTCAGCGCCAGGAACCCTCGAAGCCCATGAGAAGACATCTTACCAATCTGGGCCCACACCATCTCGGTCAGTGCACCGATGAATTGAGGCGTGGCGTTGCAGTCCTGCTTGATTGACTCTTCATCGACGATTTTACCGACTGCAAACCAGAGTGCGGCTTTGAGGCGCTAAATATTGATTTTGATTTGTTAGAAAAGTTCGGTTTCAGATGTGCACGTCTGGCCAATTACCTCGCGCTCATCTTCACTAACTGTGTCTGCCATGATGTAGGTTGAGGCAGCAGACGCCAGGGTTGTTGTGTGCAGTTCCCACTTTACGCGACAGACGCGTCGCAGGAGCTTTTATTGTTGCCGAGCTCTATTAGAGGTATGGGAGGGGCGCAGGCAGCTCAGTTCAAGTTTGCCGGTGATGCTTGCATGAACAACGTCGGGCGCACCAATTCGGAGAGGCGCACGGCTCGTTACTTGGGGCCATGGAATGCGATCTGCCGCTTGAGGAACCCTGAGCTGTCGTCGATGGCTGAGCCATCACATGATGTCGCGATGAGTTCGTGTTACATCTGACTAATCTTCGGTCTCCACCTAAAGTAAGATAGGTAGATATGTACCGGCGCATCGCCTATGTAGCCTCAATTCGCAAGCCCCCAACACTATCGCTGAATTCATTATCCTGCTGACAATTATCGCCAATCATGATCGTAGAACACATACAATTTTTAGCCTTATTCATGCCTCCTAGGTTCTTTGCTGCCCCCATACCGCTCCGAGCATAACAAAAGGCGGCAGCAGCGCACCCAGCTACTGTGACATCACTAGTACACCCCTAAAAGCCCCTTTGGCGCAGTTTCCTCAATGCTGTCACCTGTGTAAGTCGCCAATTGGCCCAAGCTCACCAAGGTAGTGAGTGGGCTCCCCACGTGGGGCCTCTCAGCGCAATCTCGCCTTACGACCAGCCGGCGGCCACCGTCGCGACATTTTTTTCGGCCTCGGCTTGCCCTCCTGCATCTCCGATTTCCTTTGTCAATCCCTCATAAAGCCACCTCTCGGCCGAACCGACCACACACATCCGACTTTCAACGTCATTCGAACATCTCTATAGAACCTACGCTCTAAAAACCAAACCCTCTATCGCAACCGCCACACCGCCGCACCGCCCAAAATGGCCGCCATACTTAACCTCCTCGATATTGCTTGGACACGCTTCAGCACCAATTTGCGCGGCACGCTCGACGGCATGAGCACCGAGAAGTGGATCCGCCTTGTCATCATTGTTGGCGCCTACTGTCTTCTGCGTCCTTATCTGATGAAGCTGGCTGGCAACTCGCAGATGAAGCAGCACGATACCAGGCCCGAGGACGAGTGGCTCGGCCCGAAAGCAAAGGTCCAACCCAACACCCTGCGCGGGCAGGTCGAAATCCCCGAGGACAGCGATGATGAGGCCGCCGAGGTCACCGGATCGACAACGGCTACGGAGTGGGGCAAGAAGGCGCGCAGGAGGCAGCGTGAAGTGCTGAAGAAGTTGATTGACGTTGAGGAAAAGAGACTCGCGGAGCTGCAGGAGGATGACGAGGACAAGGACATTGAAGAGTTTCTGGTCAAGGAGTAAAATATGTTACTATTATTGGGGGGGTGATGCTTGTCAGCGTTTGCGCTCCGACGGTCGTTTAGCACCATTAACATCAATACGGTGCTTTTTGGCTATCCTACATGACCAACAGAATAGTTGTCGTGGCGAGGCGAGACACTCACTCAAGGGCTGGGACATCATTGCATCTTGCAAATTGAACGACACAGCATCTTGTCCTGCCCGCGTGGTCAGCTTTCGTCATTGGGCGTTGGATGGGAGTCCCAGATGCTGCCTGTCTGCAGGAATCCCAAAGAGGGGCTCGCAGACCTTGCGCAAATCTTTGATTGGCGATCACATAAATTCAACAAAGCCTCACTACAAGCTTCCAAGATCCATCAAGGTCTTCCATGGTGATCGCCGAATAAACCTCTAATTCAGTCGCCTCTACCGAGCTCGGCAGAGCGAAATGCAGTCTTGATTGCATCGCCAACTCAATACAGAAAGTGCAGTAAACCGGAACCAAGCTCCCATCTCCATGTAGGTAGACTTTGGAGTAAGTACCAGTTGGGGGTGAACACCACCCAGGCAGGAAAGACGCTCAGACCACCGTGGCCTAGGTACGTAGTAGGGACAGGATATCCACTAAAAGTTCCAGCCCCCTGCCGCCTCCACTGGACAGCACCTGCACTTCGAGAAATCAATTCGTTTGGCGACTTTCCAAACGCGCCTCCAGAATGGACATGTAATGTTTTCTCTTCTTAGGTGCATCCAGCTTCAAGCGCTTGCAACATCCTCATCTCCGAACATCTCATGGCCACTGCTCAAGCTTGATTGCCGCCGTTGATATCGCTGGCTCAGTCGCAAACGGATGTGACGATTGTCGTGCCAGCGACACCATTGGCATCCCTCAGCCAAAGGTCCATTCGCTGCTGTTCAGCAAGCCGCCCACGATGGCGACCTCTACTCTCCCGGTGTCTATCGCCACTGCCTCTCCCGTTGACTCTGCAGCGAAGTCCTCCGAGTTGCCTCCCGTACCAAAGAAGTACAAGGCATCCGACCTCCCTCTGCCGTCTGCGACCCGAGCGGCCATCGAGTCGCTGGCGCATAGTTTCAAGAAGAAGGGTGGCTATGACGCTATTCGAAAGGAGGTCTGGGACAAGTTTGCAGCCAGTGTAGGTCTACATCCCTATTCAGGGGGCTACAGCTGACAAACGCAGGATTACGAGGCCCAAGTCACAAAAGCCATTCTAGAGGTCGCTGAACAAGAAGTCAACCGCAACCCGGCGCAGCTTCTGACCCTCGAGCGAGGCAAGGCGGCCGCTCTCATCGATGGCGCACTCGAGCGATCCGGGGTGTACCAAAAGGCGGAGCAGGTCATCACACAATTGATCGATAGGGCCGCGATTGAAGAGCGCATGCGCCAGCTGCGGCGTAACGACATTGGCGAGGAGGAGGCCGCCGCTGAGCAGCAACGAGGAGCAAAAACGGACGAAGACTATCAAGCGGAAACCATGGCGAAACGAGCCGAGCGCGAGAGAGTCCGCGAAGAACTGCGGCAGAAGGAGCTTGCTATTGAGGAGGAAAAACGCAAGATCGCGAGGGAAGAGCGCAAGAAGGTTGAAAAGGAGCGTGAGAAGGCCGAGACTCAACGTAAAGCCGAACGAGATGCCAGGCGAGCCGCCAGAGAAAAGCTTCAGGCGGAAAGGGATGCTGAACGAGAAGAACGCCGCCGGCAACGAGACAAAGAGCGGAGTCGAGACAGAGATCGTGACCGGAGCCGCAGCCGGAGCCGCAGCCGCAGCCATCGGAGGGATAGGGATCGGGACCGCGACCGTGACCGTGATCGCGACCGCACCGAACGGGATCGGGAGCGACGTGAAGAACGAGACCGGAAGCGTAAGGAACGGCACGACGAGTCCGAGGAGGCCAAGCAGAAACTTTCGAAAGAGCAGCTCGAAAGACTTGAGCAGGAGGCTCTCGCAGACCTCCTCCGCGAGAGTAACCGTGTCACGGCGAAACAGCCTGAACTGGAGATTGATGAAGCGTTGGCACCGCCGCCTAGAAAGCTGGCTCCCGCTTCTGCCATCATGCCCTTCAAGAAAGCCATATCTCGCGACTCGCCAAAGGTCCCGACATCGAAGAAGGCCGAGCTCAAGACGGAGGAACAAGACGCCAGCGTTGCCGTCACACCCAAGGCCGACGCACCGACCGACAAGGCTAGGAGCCGCAGCCACTCACGGGCCGTCAGGAAAGCAGATCGAGAAAACGACGACGACGACGACGACGACGACGACGACGACGACAGACGCCGCCGGGATGACGACGATCGCCACAGACGTGAGCGTCGGTCTAGGTCGCCCCGCCCGCGAGATCGATCCCGCGAAAGGCGTGACAGGTCGCGGTCAAAAAGACGTGAGCGAAGTCGATCCCGGACCCGGACGCGACCTGCGCGACGAGAGAGATCCGCATCTCGTACTCGTTCCCGACGTGACCGGAGCAGATCCCGCACACGTCACGACCGACACGACAAAAGCCGCTCTAGGTCCCGCGACCGCCGAGATCGTAGCCGAGATCACGCACGCGTCGACAGGCGCGACAAAAGTCGCTCGAGGACTCGTGTGGATCGTCGTGATAGGAGTCGTGACAGGAGTCGGTCCCGCGACCGCATCGACAGGAGAGATCGTAGCCGCTCGCGCGTCAGAAGAGACAGGTCTAGGGTTGTAAGGAGAGACCGTAGCAGGTCTCCTAAGGCCGACCGCCGCGAGTCAATCCGTCGTGATCGCAGCCGCTCGCGCACGCGTCGTGAACGGTCTTCTGAAAAGACGAGAGACCATGACCGCAAGAGTCGATCCAGATCGAGACCTGCCACACCGGCCGTGCGGTCCTCGTCAAGGCTGGACAAAGACAAGGATGGCAAGGAGGCGACCAAGATGGAGGAGGTTCGCAAGCGGGAAAAAGAGGCCAAGGCCTACCTTGCCGCACAGCGTGAAGCTCGAGAGAAGGGTATGCCAGTCCCTGGAATCGACGACAAGAGAAGCGCAGGGGATCGATCTCCCGAAGCCAAACGCAAACGCGACCTGGACGAAATCGACCGCTATGTGCCGCCCGGTAGAGACAGGGAGCGACCTCACGACCTGGCCCGAGATGACAAAGAGCGCCGACGGAGTCGGTCTCGCAGCCGGAGTCGCGGCAAGGACCGGGACCGGGACCGCGAGAGGGACCGGGACCGGGATAGAGATAGGAGAGACCGCGACCGCGACCGCGACAGGGACCGCCGGGACCGCAATAGAGACCGGGATAGGGACAGGGATCGGGATAGGGATAGGGATCGGGATCGGGATAGGGACAGGGACAGGGACAGAGACAGAGACCGCCGTAGCCGCAGGGATGGTAGTATCTCATCAAGGAGGGACAGACGCGATCGAAGCCGCAGCCGCCGAAGAAGCAGGAGTCGCTAGATGCATCTGGGCCCTATTGTTGACTTCCTGGTTTTCTCGCTTCGATATGTTGCGTGGTAGTGTTCAATACGGGATAGGGGCCGGGGAAAAGGATGTTTAATAGTTTATATTCAACGTGGCTCACAGTAACACTAGGTAGCAAAAAGTCTAGTTTGGTGATTTCGTGTACAATGGCATACCGCCGAATGAAGACATGATCAATGACAGTTTTCAGTGCTGCTCGTCGTCTAGCAGCTCCTGTGATGTGGCTGACAGGCTATGCCGATCGACCCATAAACTAGGGCGGCCGGGCTTGCTTTTCGGACCGGCCTCGAGGTCGGGACTAGGGTAGATGCACCTTTCGAATAAGGCAGGCTATTACCCACCATGGCAGGCCGATTCGATACCCGATGCCGGCATGACCGGGCCCGCCTTGCTGGACTTCAGACGACAGCACCTTGCACGAGACAACGCTGCGCTCTAGCTACGAAGTTTGTCATGAGCATCCGCAGCTGGCACGAGACAGGACGTAACGGGCTATCCATAGTATTCCACCAGCGCCTTGGTAATCCGGTAGGGAAGCATTACTTACCTTTAACGCTTATCTCCCCACCTACAGGCGATAGAGGCCTCGCAGTTTTACAAGGAATTTGTTGTCAAACACAGAGGCGAGAGTTTCGAATCCGAGTTTCATCCGCTTATTCTCCCATGTGCGAGAAACCCTTGGTACTTGCAAGCCATGGGGGGGAGCAGTGGGAGAAGGGGGGTAAGTGGATTAAAGGACACATATTTGGGCACCTGGGCTTGCCGAGTTTGATAGGAGGCTTCTCCAAATGACATCCCACGACCGGGAAAGGCCTATCTTAGAACGAGACAGAGGTTTAGGCAGCTGACCTTCTTAAGCCCACAGCAAGCATGGATGCTAACTATCCAAGTGCAGTCCCAGCTGTGCTTCTCGAGAGAGGATGAGAGAACTTGAATTAGTCATTTGGAATATCTTCCAAAATTTGTAATGGTTTAGGTGGCCTCTGGTTTGTGAACCAACGTCATGCAGTTACAAGTGCCTCGCGAAAATAGCCGTACGGATGAAAAACAGAGAATACGTGTATGTCTATTCCCTTGAATGCCATTAAGAAATGCCTTCCATTGTCCTTCAATCCCAATTCGCCGGCTTCTTGGGATAGTAATCCCTAAAATTGCCATTGGACGGGTCACGATCCATCAGAAACTTGAACTTTTCCGGGTTATGCTTGACATAATCTGGTACGTCATGATTCGTCTCAATGCGATCAAAGCTGGAGTCACCTCTGCCGAAGCTGCTTCCTGTTAGCGAGATCCTAACTATGTAGAAGACGCATCAAACTCACAGGTCCAAGCCATGGCGGGCGACGTCAACAACCCAGTCGGGGTCCTTGAACTCGGGTTTGTTGAACTCGGCGTGCGAGAACGAATTAATTTTCTGCACCATTTCCTTGACCGTGCTGAAGCAATAGCTGCAGTGCCAGCCGCCGTGTGCGAAATGGTGGTCGTTGGCGTTACCACGGAGGTCATCAGGAAGAACAGTGTCTGCACCTCGATAGACCGTCGCCTGTGGGTGTGCCCAGTCATTGCGCGCAAGCCACTGGTACGAGTAGTAATAGATCTTGGAGTGGATGGTGACGCGCGGAGGGATGTTGCAATTCCTCAGCGCGCGGAGGATCTCGGGCTTGGGGATCTCGTCGACGTCGGACACGATTAGAACGTCGTCTGTGGCGGCGGCCTGTTCGCCCACGAGCGTGGGAATCACCTGCTCGTACATGGCGTTGCGGCTCTTGGCCTCGCGATCCCAGGCCGAGCCGTCCTTAAGCGCCTCAAGGTCCATGGTCCGTAGGATCATTTTGTCGTGCCACGGTTTGAAAAGGTCCCAGTTCTCTTTTATGTACAACGGCTTCTGATGATCGGTGAACGTCTTGTCTGACTCGATGATGACAAAGTAGTCGACATACGGAGCCATCTGGCCCATGCGGAGCTCGAGCATCTCGACCTCGGTGTTGATCAGAAGCAGGTCGAACACCTTACGCTTGCGAACCATGTCCTGATTAGCCGGCTTGAGGCGGTAGTGATCGCAATACTCAGCGGCCTTCTGGGGGGGAAGGACTTCGCTTGCAGTACTGCCATAGTTGGGTATATTTTTTGGGTGCGTGATCTTGCTGGCCTTGTTGGCGACTTCCTGGTGTAAGTCGAGACGCCACACCACCCAGATAAAGACGATGGAGGCCATCACCGCTAGGTACTTGATATGCTGACTGGAACTTGGTTTGTTCATTGCTGGTGTCGTTGGCTAGGTGAACAGGAATCGCAGATCTTCAAAGACGGAATATCAAAACATCCCCGACAGAGACCAGAATTGTGCTTCAAAGGGTAGAAGGAGAAAAGGGTACGCGCAATTATAATAATCTTGTGCCTAGTGTAAGCTACGGTGGCTCAGAGGCCGCGCAGAGCTCAGGCTTGACTCTGTACTCGGCTTCGAACAACCCGAGTTTAATTGATCCATAAGCTATGTTCATATCGCATTTACTGGACTGTTACATAAATATACACTTGCCAAGGGTTCGTCGATCAGCTCAAGCAGTCGTGCTGTAGTACGGCTGCTTCAAACACAAGACCATTGTACACCGTAGTTATATGACACGGAGCCTTTCCCTCTTCACTATAGCAGTTGTACAGGGTCCAGCGGAAGTAGTACTGGTGGCCAGATCTTAGACAACCTTCAATAACCCCAGACATTCTGTTAAGACAACGTACCATGCCTTTGCCCTGGGCCAGTTTGCTTTTCAGGTGTGGTCGGTTATTGATACTGCTGGACTCGATGTCAGTCGCACGCGGTCGCACTAGTATATCAACGACATGTGTTCGTTTGGCTTGATGGTTTCTGACTGCTGAAAAGAGAGTGCCAGCTCTTGTGAGAGGCGGGAAGGGAGGGCTCTGGGTCAGCCATGAGTAAGGAAGGCCGAACCATCCGCAGCCCTTGCTTGATTGAGCCTATGAGCCTAGGACTGGATGGATGATGTCTGCCGTCGGTTGAGTGAACCTGCCAACTCATCGAGTTGCAGGGGCACTCGAGATTGTCAAGTTGTGTCAGGAGGAAGTGGGTTCAGTTGGTTGCGAGCCGTGGTTTGAATCAGGAATGTTGTCGATCCCAATCCGAACATTGTGCGGGTCAAGATGTCGAAGCTCTGCCCAGGCTCAGACGGGCGATCAACACAACCAGACAACACAGAGAGTTCCGTGCTAAAGCGTGAGCCGGCATCTCAGCTGTTGACTGAAAGCTGGTTTTGCGACAAGGAAGCCATCGCGACGACAGCCCACCGGCTGCGAGGATGATGGGATGGCGAAAGGTGGCAGGGTATGTATGGTATTTGCGGCCAGCGAGCTCTGACATCTGCTTCGACCAGCTTGCCGGACGGGATGATTATGATATTATTACACTTATTGACCTTTCTGCCCAATTAACGAATTGAACCATCGGCGATGATTAGTATATTACTGCCCGCATCCGCAGGGCTCACCCCCCTGTCGCTCAGAAGCTTAAATTGCCTTCCTGCCCACCTATTGGATACGCTTGACCTGTGAGTGGCCCAACCAATGGGCTGCCTCGTCGGCTAATTCAATATTCCCCCGCCAAACTTAACCAGCAATTATTACTACCTGTTGTGACGGTACCTTGGGTACTGGATGCGCTAAGTACCCTGATCAACAAACTGTTGTTCCCTCCTTGGCGCTGCCGCCTAAGGGCGTCAACTTTTCCCAAGAGTTGTCCTTCCCTTTTCCTCTGGTCGCCTTGTCAAACACTAAGCTCGATTAGATCCAGACAGTTTACCTCTACACTGAGTCTTCATCCGAACACCCGCCTACCTACCTTTGGGTTTTGGTCCATTCACGTCGTACATTGCCGTCAACCCCGTCGCACATCGTCGTCGCAATTAGCGGCTTCTTCCAAGACACGTTGCCGTAAGGGTCACCGCCAAGAAGATGGATGGTACCGTGTACGCCCCCCTCCCACGGACAATCGGGCTCAGGCTTTTCTTTTCTTTTATTCTTCTTTGTTAGTCGTATTGATTGTCGGGACCAACGACAACAGCCGCCATTACACGAGCTCACCAGTCCAACAATAGGCAAGGCCAGGGGTAGTTCTTTTTCGTGTCTTGAGATGGAAACCGACCTTACCGGCTTGCCCCTTCTCTCCCCACGTGCCTGGCGCCGCCCGACGTTAGCGCTCCCAAAGTGCTCCTCAGTCAGCCTTTTCAGGTCTAGCCGAACCAATAAGGTGCCTGCGGGATAACTTACCCAGCTGCCTAGATCGGTACCTACTTGATGTACCTACTTGGGTAGGTACATCGCAACACGAGAAAACCTGCGGGGGGAAAGGGGGTTGGCTCATCCTGTATCCGTACCGCCGCCAGGCTCCAGTTAACACACAAACGGCGCAGAACCGCTCCTGGCTCACCTTTTCGTCTTCACTTTTTCCTCTCCTTCCTCTTCAATCCACACTCACACTCACGCTCACACTCACTCACTCTCGCTCTCACCCTCGACGCGACATTAGTGAGTCTTCTTCTTGGTCATTCACAGCTACGTCCCTCATTCATACTTGTCTTTCGTCACCTGGCCATCGCGACCCCGTCCTTGCATTCTCCATGCCGCTCATTTGACGCAAGCAGCTCGCCCCCATAGTTTCCAACCCGCCTGCCGACTCGCCCGGCCCACACCCCGTCTCCAGTCCGTCCATCGCCGCCCCCTTCGCCGTGACCTCCGACAACGTCAATTAGAGCCGTTTGACATATCAGTAAACTTGCACACATTCCTACTTCGTCGCTTTTTCGCGTGATCGGTCATGAGTACACTGCCGACGACCGAGAAGCCAGCCGGCTCCAGGGCTCTCCACCCTGCCTTTTTTATCGCGTGCGTGTCATCCCGTTCTCGTCATCGTCGTCGGCCTCGGCGCTTCAGCTAAACATCCGCAGGAGTTGGATATTCTTCTCAAACCTCACAATTCTGTTCAACAAATGGCTGCTTGACACAGCAGGCTTCAGTAAGATCACGTCGCTCTCAATGTTAACTAGACTAACCGATCGCAGAATACCGTATGTCGCATTACTAGTGACCCCATGCCTATTACTAACTTACTTCGTTAGCTGTCATCTTGACATGCTGGCATCTTGTCTTCTCGACTTTTGCAACCCAGCTACTGGCGCGGTGCACATCTCTCCTTGATGGCCGGCACAAGGTTAAGATGACGGGCCGCGTCTACCTGCGCGCTGTTGTGCCCATCGGCCTGCTGTATTCGGGCTCCCTCGTCTGCTCTAACCTCGTCTACCTGTACCTCTCCGTGTCCTTTATCCAGATGCTCAAGGCCGGTGCGCCTGTCGCTGTGCTCTTCGCCAGCTGGATCTGGGGCGTTGCAGAACCCTCCGTGGCGACGTTCTACAACATCCTGCTCATCGTTGCCGGTGTCGGCCTAGCTTCCTTTGGTGAGATCGAGTTCTCGTGGATCGGCTTCATCTTCCAGATGGGCGGCATCATCTTCGAGGCCACCCGCCTCGTCATGATCCAGGTCTTGCTCAAGGGGGACGAGAACGCGCAGAGGATGGACCCCCTCGTGAGCTTGTATTACTACGCCCCCGTCTGCGCCGTCATGAATTTCTTTGTCGCTTGGGCCAGCGAGTTCAGCTCCTTCAAGTTGGAGGACTTTCAGAAGACGGGCGTCACCATGCTGGTGCTCAACGCGGGTGTGGCGTTCATGCTCAATGTGTCGAGCGTCTTCCTCGTAAGTCACCCGTCATCCGACGACGCGGCACCACTAACAATCCCAGATTGGCAAGACGTCCGGCCTCGTCATGACCCTCACCGGCATCCTAAAGAACATTCTCCTGATCGGCGCGTCTGTTATCATCTGGAGCACCAACATTAGCTTCATCCAGTTCGTTGGCTACGGCATTGCTCTCTTCGGCCTCGTCGTCTACTCGACCGGCTGGGAGCAGCTCAAGGGCTCGGCTGCCGGTGCCGTCGTTTGGGCCCGTACCGCCTGGAACTCGCACAGCTTCGACGAGGGTCGCCTCTCGCCGCTCGTCCGCCGCGCCATCTTTTTTGGCCTGCTCACCCTCATCACCGTGATGCTTTTGCTGGGGTTTGCCTACAAGGGCTCATCGGCACCGGCGGACTGGCTGACCAAGGTGGGCGCGACTAGCACTTGAGAGGACATTACCACGGCAAGGAGTTTGGAGTGCACATACAAAAAGAGTTAAACTAAGAATCGGGGAGTTGGGCTAACGCGCTTCCGATTGGGCCGTCCTCCTTGGGGTGGTAATATTGTACATCATGAGCAAGCCTACAGATACAGCTTTGGAATACATGAAATGAACGACACTTTCCTTTTCTTTTCATCGACTCGTGGCACAGACTTCAGGTCCAGCGAGCTATCAACGTTGGCAGCCTATCATGGATCCAGGGACATGCAGCCAAGGCTTAGTAAGGAGCGTGTCTCCTGATAAATGACGCATTCGGGTGAGTTCCTGAGGGCGGGGCGAAGTTTCCATCTGATCTCACTCCGGACGTCTTATGTCGCCCTGTTTGGCAATCCGATTTCGTGGTTCAAACACACAAAGCCGGGTGGGCTTGAGGACAAAGACTACACACACATACACACCACCCCGAGTCATTTAGCGCAATGCCATTGACACAAGACCTCCTCGCCTCGGACCCCGCATCCTACGCCCGCGCAACCCAGTCCCGCTTCCTTAACGCCGCCGCAAAGGGTGCCGTCCCCAAGGACGTCCTCGGCCGCTGGCTTGCCAACGACCGGCTGTACATCCACGCCTATATCAAAGGCGTTGGGCGCCTCCTCGATGCGCTGGACTTGCCAGACCTTGCCTCCACCACCACCGCTGCGGCAGTGTCGTCGGTGCCAGAGAGACTCCTCCAGTGGCTCATCGACGCCCTTGTCAACGTCCGCCGAGAAGCGAGGTTCTTTGTCGACACGGCGGCGTGCTTCGGCATTGGATTGAACCTGCCGGTGTCCGAATGCGGCGTTGTCCGCCCAGGCGAAAAGCTCGACGGCCTGAGGCGCTTTGAGAAACTGTTTGGGGGGCTAAGCAAGGGACCGGAGCCGCTCGGGTGGTTGGAAGGTGCGGTGTTGCTGTACGCTACAGAAAAATGCTACCTCGACGCCTGGTCTCGCGCCAGAGGCGCGTTGGATTTGTCTGCGGACGGCAGTCGGGACGCGGACGGCGGCGCGTTGAGGAGGGAGTTCATTCCCAACTGGAGCAGCGAAGAGTTCAAGGCTTTTGTGGATGAGCTGGGGGCCATCATCGACCAAGGATTCGAGGAAGCAGTCAAGAAAGGAGACGAACGGGTTGAGGACAACCTGCGGGAACGCGCGCTGTGGGTCTGGGGAGAAGTCATGCTTGCTGAGGAGGCATTCTGGCCAGCGTTGGACTGAAACACGGGTGAAGTAAATGAAAGAATGGTAAGGGGTAAATGTCAAGCACAGTGCCATGTCAGTCACTGCAATCAACAATATCGTTACAATTTCCGTATACCGCTAATGATGAAGCGATGCCATTACCGAAGTCAGTGGCCAAGATTATGGAGACCCCAAAAGCCTCCTTCGTATCAACATTATTCGCGCAGCGAGCGCATGGTATCACCGCGGACCCAACGCCGTCGCTATGCCGTAAAACACCAAAGCACCGTGTACGTTGTCATCAGACCGCAATCATCCGGGGTCCTTTTTCGCCCGTCCTTGTACTCTCATCTCCCGGGAGTGACACAACATCTCCTTCTTCAACCGTAGACACATCATTAGCGAGCTGTTCGTCGTCGTCTTCGGAGATCTCCTTCACCGTACAGGTGAATGCGGGTTTCTCCATCGTGGGCGTCTCATCGTCTTCTGCGTCTACAGGGGCATCTGCGCCCATCGGAGAAGCCTCTGCAGTTGCGACCTCGGAAGACGGAATAATGTTGGGATCGACGCAGTCGTAAAACAGCATGAAGACGTTGCCCTGATCCAGGAGCTCCTCCTCGTCAACCTTCCTCACAGTCTCGTCGCTCAAGCGCCACCAGTCCATCTCCTCATCGTCGTGTAGAACCGCAGACTTGACCGGCGCTTCAGCACTACCCTCCGGCGACGAGTGACGAGGGAACTTCCGGTAACAAACATAATGCCCGTTCTCGTGTCTTCCATAATGGGTCACGACAGCCCGGAGCTCGTATATAGGACCGGTAACGTATGACTTGCGCTTGTCGCCGGCAATCATAGAAGACCTGGGGTCCAGCAGCCACTGCTCCTCGCCGGGTTGACGACTGATACTGGCACTGCCGAGGCACCAAGGGCCGAGGTCCAGCGTCAAAGGGAAACGAATGCCCGACGAGTTCTTGTACATCATGCCGGTATTCTCGTCGAATACGGACCGGTTCATGTGAACAGCAAGACTCTGCGGAGGGCGAGCAATGACGGCCTGTTTCGTCTTGGTTGACGAGACCTTGAATTGAGATGGGAACTTGCACTTCTCGGTGAGTGTCTTGTCCTCAAAGTCATCCTCCTCCAGCGCCTCTTCGACGGCGGCGAGACGTAGTTTCGGCTCCTTGAGCTTCTCCTCGTCTGTGTATGACGCCTCAGCTCTTTGGACGATCATCGTCAAAAGCCGCTTCGCTTTCAGCAACGTACACTTGCCGCACTCGACGCCTTCAATCGACTCGATGTGCGCATACGCGTCCAACAGCTCGTAGAGGTCGTGATCGTTGCCGCCGACGTTCAAGCTCAGGGTCAGGCAGTTGAAGGGAATCATCGACAGCCCGTCCGAATGCCCACACTCGACGCAGGCGACTCGCTGTGCAATCAACCCCTCGAGCGGATTCCGCAACACTTTGGCTGAGCTAATCTTCGAAACCGTCGACAAACTCTGGTATCCGCTGTCGTCGCTATGCTGGCTCGTTGCGGTGTCGTCGTTTGCGCATTCCGACTCGAGTCCCATCGGCTTCTGCATCGCCATTGCTGCCTTGGCGATCTCCCTGTCCACCTCGTCCAACAGCTTCGAAAAGTACTCCTGGGCGTCCTGCTGCTGCCATGTGCTCATGTTCTTCAGCGACCCGGGGGTCCACAGCGTCTTACCATAGTTTCGAGCGCTGTTGAGGTCCGCAATCAAAACGCGGAGCGTATCCACGGCCTCAACCTTCCGTCGGTCGATTTCGGGATCCTGGACGGGGTCGGACAGGTATTTGGGGAACGGCTTCAGCGACGCAAGGCCTTGGAGGATGCTATTCTGATAGCACGAGTTGGACAGATTTCCCAAGCCGGGTGGGTAGTTGCCGGACCCTTTGAGACTCATGACTGCGCCAGAGACGGATGACAGCCCCCGAATGCCAGCCTGAGACACCGTCCCCATGATGCCTCCCTGTCTATGTATGCCCAGTATGTTCTTGAGGAGCTCGCTCTTTGCGGCGTGCGTTCTCGCTCGATTTTGGAGCATCGGCCGTGGGAACAGTGGCGGATAAAGCCAGTCTTCGAGAAGGGTCAGGGCGTCAAACGGGATAAGCCAGACAAGTGTGTTCCAGAGGGTCCGACCGAGGCGGGACAAGAGGGGCGTTGGAAGAGCCGAAGCGCCGAAGATGGAGTAGACAGCTGTTGCTACGAGAGCAAATATAGACAAAACGACGCTCGGCTCCGTCAGTCTTGTCCAAAAGGTCCCGTCGTATAATTGTCGGTAATGGTCAGGCCCGTAGGTGTCCTTCAATGAGCCGGGAGAATTCATGCTGCGTGGTTGTTTTATGAGTTGGTGTAAGGATATACGTATGTGGTGGACAGCTTCAAGCGAGCTTCTGCAGTGCAATGTAAGAGAGGCCGCGCGCTGCCATATCGAGGAGGGTATTCGAAGAGCTGTCGTGGCGATGCTCGCTGATTACGTGTAGTAATGGTGAGTAAGGTCCAGGAAGGACGGTTCTGGAGGAGAGGATTGAAGTGTTCGCAAAAGGGTGGCAGGGGGGGGGGGGGTTCNTCAGTGCGCGCGTGCTCCCAGGCTTGTGATGCCCCCATTCTTATCGAGATTAGATAACATGATTGCTCAGATAAGGAACTTTTCTTTATCCCCCACAAACCTCCAAGCGCAGGTTGACCGACCGACCTGCACATCAACGACATACAGCAAAGATGGCAAAGCCGGGCGTTTCCAAAAAGATCAAGCGTGAGGCAACCCCGTCTTTGTTGCAATTCCTCCACTAAACTCAACAGAACCCTCGGTCCACTCGAGAGCGGCGAGGCGCGCGACGGACGTCGATATCGACACCGACAAGTCTCTCAAGAATGTCAAGGCCCCAGTGGACTCAAAAGACTACCGGCCGTCAGTCCTGGCCGCGCAAACCAATGCCGGCGTTTCCAAGAAGTCCAAGAAACGCAAGGCGCAGATGAGCGCCAAGGCAAAGAAGAGAAACGAAAAGGCGATGGACCGCGCGGAAGCCGTCATGGAGCGGACGTCCAACAAGATCGAAAAGAGCAAGAGCAGATCGCGGAGGATTCAGACGCGGAGTAAGCAGTGGGACGACATCAACAAGGACCTGCCCGTAGTCAAGAAATTTCCTGACGAGGCGGACCTTGAGGTGGAGGAGCGCAAGACCATGGCGGCTGTTGTGGTCGCGGACAAGGACTGGGAGACGGACGAGGAAATGAACGGCGTCGATGAGGATTCTACAGCCGTTGTTGCCGAAGCTTTGCAGGCCGCTCCTGCCAATGACGATATCGACGAGGAGATTCTATAGTCGTTTGGAAGTTTTAGGGTGCCCTAGAGGCTGTCGTGTCCGGTAGGGGCTATGAGACTTATGATAGATACCCAATGATGTGACAAGTTCATTCACGCAGTCAGCCTACCTTACTTATTGGTAGATTGACGAGGGTAATGGTGATGGGTGAGCAGTGCGAAGGTATACTGAATGTATTCTCTGCGTAACTAGTGATACGCGCGTTAGCTGCGTCCTGGTGTCCTTTAGCAGCCCCTTCTTCAGGCACTTGAGGCCCCTAGAATGCCTCCTGCCTAGAGCAAAGCCTGCTACAATCCGGTTGTTAATGCTGAGCTGGCTAAGCTGGCGAAGCTGGGTGATAGGCTGTTTGAAACAGACGGGGATATGGGACGGGCCCAGCCTTGTGAGCCACGATCGACGCCTGCATGCTGAATTTTTCCCTAGTACGGGAAAGCACCGAACCGGGCCTTGTCAAGGCTTTAACTGTGGCCTCAAAGGTGAACTGCACTTTGGTTTTGTTGTTCGACTACGCCGCTAAAAAGGCTTTGTCAAGAAGGATACCCTCGATTGTGTGACGACTCCCGTATATTAAATACAATGTGAGAATCGTTGAGAAAAGTCTAGAATCGACCGTGGGAGCAGCAGCACAACAGAAGCAAATCAACAGATGAAAGACCATTGTCATCACGATGAAACCCCGACACAATAATGGTTGGCCGAGTCAGAAGTTGGCGACGCAGTCCCGGCTGACAGCAGGGTTCCAGTCATAGAACTGATTCAACGAGATGCCATGGTCTTGCGCCATCGAGGCGCACACATGCCCGGACTGGACCACATCCCACTTGTTGCAGTTGCTTGGCTGGACTGCGTGCGTAGGCGCTGGCGGAGTCGGGTTGACAGCACTTGTTGTTGTCATCGTCCTCGTCAACGCCACCGATGACGATGTGGAGATAGTTCTGCTTCCAGAGACGCCGATGCAGTATGCCTGGCCCAACCAAAAGTTGGTAACACAATCGCTACTAAGTTACAGTAATCGCCCGCTTCAACGCCGTCCCAGCGGCCGCAAGGCTTATTTGACCCCGCGGCGGCATCTGTTAGCGCAGTTGCGGCCGTAGTCAGGATCAATGTTGGAATATTGGTCGTCACAGGAGGAGGCAGCTGGGGTCCAGCAGGACTCGTGCAGATGTGGTGCCGTTCATCATGTCGATGT
Source organism: Colletotrichum lentis (assembly GCA_003386485.1). Classification (NCBI taxonomy): domain Eukaryota; kingdom Fungi; phylum Ascomycota; class Sordariomycetes; order Glomerellales; family Glomerellaceae; genus Colletotrichum; species Colletotrichum lentis. The sequence goes on from NWBT01000034.1 coordinate 482,503, forward strand.
TGGAGCAGACGGGGTTAACGACCAGGTTCCAGGCTTTAAGCTGGGTCTCAGCAATGCCTGCAGCGTCTGCGATGGTGACGAACATCTGGTTGACTCCAACAATGATAGTGTCACACTTTGTGCCAATGCCCTGCGCCTTGGAGATGCTGTAGCAACTATCGCTGCTCTAGATCGCATACCGCGTTCCGCCGTATGAGGCTTCCATAAGCTACACCTCGCTGGCTGAGTAGTCGATGATTGTGGTGCTTACAGGTTTGCCCGTGATGCAACAGCTCGACGTCATGCTCTGACAGAGCGACTCGCGGGCCGCAACGGGGCTATCGAAATAGGGAGACCCGGCGCATGCGCAGCCTGGCTGCGATGCAAACATCGCAACAGCACTGGCGATGATGCGGGAAGCTCAAAGTCGGCAGGGACGCTCACGTCCTCGCCGCACGCGGACCGGACTAACGCTGTCCACGAAGACAGCGCCGCGGCGCAGCCCATGCGCTGCAGGGACGCAGGGCGGTATGGGCGAAGGTCCTGCACGAGCCTTCACCTGCCATGTTGAGATGAACCAGAAACCATCAAAGCCTCGACACTTTCGAAAAATATCAAATGTCCAGCGGTAGGTAGGTATTTAGGGGTAGCCGCTATTCTGCAGGGCCGGAGATGGGCAACCCGCGTCGCGCGTCTTCAGTTTCTTAAAAGTGTGTCTGTTCTGCTCTGAAAGTCCGCCGCATTGCATGTCAGACCGGGTGACACTTTCTCGAAGTGGATGGAGGATGCGAAAGAATTTATAGCATGAAGGCCGTAACAGGTATCCGTACGGGTTCTGTAACTTTTTTCTCGGCGGCGACTCCACCGCGGTACCCATGGAGTACGGAGCACCTTGTCCTTAGGTACCTAGGTATGTAACTAAGTAGTTAAGGTTTCTAACGGAGCGGCTGAGCGGGTAATCCCGTAGGATCCCTGTTTGGCCAAGATCCCTATAATTTGGACAACCTTGACCACCTCGTGTTGCCCACCATCTTAACTTACGCCAACCACCATCTTTACAACACGCGGACTACTATCCGCGAACGGCCTGATTCAATATTGCATGCGGGCCACTCTACAGAATCCTATACTACCATGTTATCCCCGTCATCTAACCATCCCGCAACCGAGTCTGTAGCATCATAGGCCCCCGACCCCCCTGAGGGCTGCCTTGGCACGATTGCATTCGACTGGAAGAGGACCGCACTAGCTAGATGAAGCTATGGATGCCGTGGGAATGTCGCGGAGTTGGGGCCTGGATGGTATGACTTTAATCCGCGGGCCATCCCCCCACCGAAGACACCCGCCTTCCCCTGCATAACAAGGGTTAGGATAGCAGCACAGTGTTCATTCCTGCAAAAAGCTAAGGACACGGGCAGGGCAGCATGTCCGAGCAAAAAAGTAAGTGTACTGAGAATGGCCAATGCGGCTCTTGAGTTGCTACGCCAGCGAGATGGAGTGCGACGTTCTCTACTACGTCGTGACCAAGGGTTCCCAGGGTTCCCAGGGTTCCCAGGTTTCCTATCATTTCTTTACGCTTGCTTCCGTTACCCGACCATAGGGGTCTCACTCTTTTGCCCTCGAACCATTCATTATCGTTCTCCTTTGCCTCAACCTATCTGTAATTAACATCGTTCTTGGCCAAGACCCAAGACAGACGGTATGGGGGCACGGTCGTGGCTGTCCTTGAGCGCTTTGCTCCAGTTGACGTTGACTACACGCAGCATCGCCGGAGTCATCAACCTCAAACCTCACGTTGAAGACGTGCCACATCAGCCCGAGACGTGTAGAAGCGCCATCTCGCACGTCTGAATGCTCCAGCTATCTGCATGCACTCGAATGAACCTTCGACTAGCCGGGCCATCAGGTTCCTGGACTATTCCGCCAAAATAAGCCATGAATACGAGCTAACAGTCTGCAGCACTAGTGACCTTCCTGATGACCTCCAACACAGGGATGTCGAGGCATCCAACGGTGTATCTCCCCTAGAGGAGGACTCGCTGCCGTTCCTGTTCTCCAGACAGGTTGTGGGAGTTTACAACAAGGGCGAGATCACGGGTGTCATGACCCTCGAGGCCGTCACTAAGGCGTTCTACGAGAAGAAAGCGTTATTCCGAACGTCTCCTTCCCCGACCCTTCCTTCAAGATTCAGGGCATCGCTACGATTGGTCCCCAGCTCACGGTCTAGGGCAGCATCGATGCCTCCCTCGCCGTGGCAGGCACCATTGAGACGAAGCTTGACATTGCTAAGTGGGAAGTAAGTATACCAATAGTCATGAGATAAGTCTGAATCATCTTCTTTGCTGACGTTGGATGTATCTTGTCAGATTCGACAAGTCGTGCCGGATAACAACGACGATACTTGCAAGCCCGAAGAGATCGGCGAAGCCGACACCAGACTCGACCGCACCGGCGACTTTGAAGGTACCAAGAAGCCTGAGTTCTATGCTGGCGTCGCCGTTCAGGCCGACGTTAAAGCTCGACTCTCGGCTGCCGCCGCCGTCGTTGGCGAGGCCAGCCTCATGGCCAAGCTGGCGGCGGGCGTCTCAACCACCACCGTTTGTCCCTTCACTTACAGTCTCGACTTCGGTACCCGACTGTATGCCAGAGTCCAGGGACCACAGGTCTACGCCGAGCCAGCATGGGACCGGGACAAGTACCTCGACGAGGATTACGAAGGCATGCGCAAGAGGAGATCAGAGGACGCTGTTCCTGACCACGACGATGATCTGGACGACATTGAAAGGGAGACCCTTGCGCACATCTTTGAGAGGATTATCAGCAGGAAGCCCGTCAAGGCATGCGGCCTCAGGACAACCTTTAACTACCCGACGGACGGCTCCCTCGACACCGGTGCCATCATCTACGGCTGGGAGAAGCCCGACGTCTGCGGCAATTACGACTGGGGCGGCCCGATCAACGCACGTGTTGCCGGTAAGCTATACCACTCGGAGCATATCCTCGAGGCCCAGATGATGGCGCAGTTCTTTGCGTACATGGATGAGAGGACTGATCCCGTGGTTGACCCGGACCCAAATGTCAGCCTCAACTGGAGGACGGTATCTTTCTGCGACTACGTCAACGTCATGTTCGATATCAACGTCGTCGCGGCCCCGGGCATCGACACGGCCCAGGGTTTCGCCGCACAGCTCACGCCGATCAACCATCTCGCCGTCCGTTCCCGACACGCAGTGCAAGACGGCGGAGAAAGTTAAATACAGAGAGAGACTTGGGAAAATGCTTGAATTGTAGTTGTGAAATGTCGATTTCGTGTGTCTCATCCACGTTTGAGTCCTGCTCTCTCTTTTATCTACCTACCTACCTACCTACGCGATAGTATGGGGCTTCATGTTGGTTTCATTCTCAAACTCAAAGTCTACCCACTCCTGTCGTCCCAGGTTCTCAAAAAGGCCCAACCCACTCTGACTTGGTCTCCAGTCACCGACCTGCCACTGGGCCACTGCTTGAACTTGTCCCTCGTCACCATCCTCGTCACCATTCCCACCAGCGAGGTATTGCACAACCGACCTATGCACGCCGTTTTCGCAGTCGTACGGCGTCTCGTCTCCGTACTCGCCTGACCTGCTTTCGGAAGGACACCAAGCCAGGTAGGCGAAGAGCTCCGCGTCCTCAAGGGCGCCCATGTTCTTCACTACCGAGGCAAAGGTTGAGAGCAGAGGCTCGATCCTATCCACGAGTGGCTCGGTGCGGACCACGTCTGGGAAACAATCAACATCTTCTCCGCCTTGGTCTTCGTCACACTGCTCGTCTACCCCCTCGTCCTCCGCGGTGGTCTGCGGAAACGGATAGTGGTCGGCTTCGGAGATGACGAAGCCCTCGGGATGGGCATCCTCGCCTCGTGGGCCGATGAAATACCAGCTTCCGTCTGGTCGCAGCGGGTGAAACTCGACAGTGAGCTGTCACATGCGTGACCACTGCGCCGATGGTTCCGCGTTAGGGACAGGGAAGAGATGCCCGGTGACAAAGGCTCTGAGGTTGAGCTCCTGCAGCTGGGCCGCCAGCTTGCACAGTCCCACGGACAAGGGGCCCTGCTTCGTTGGTGCCATGAGATTCGGCATCGCCAGCGCCTGGTCGTCGTCGCAAGAAAGTCTCGGCTGCCAGAACCACAGCCTGGCCTTGATCAAGGTGGCAGGGATCCGTAGACCCAGCATCTCCTCCTGCTTCTCCATGGCAGCACCAAAATCGTGATGCGCATCTCTCCACGGCCCTTCCCAGACCCGTGTGAAATGGCGGATGGGCCGGCCGCCCGCGGGGACGGGGAGCAACTCCCACAGCCACGGGCAGTCGATCTATGCTACACCGGGGAGATGAACGAGGCATTCCAGGGCACGCGGAGAGAGACAGGCCGGACGCGGCTGAAATGGAAGTCCTGAACGGGCCCGGAGTCGTGCAGGATGCGAAGCTTGCCCACAAACGACAGCGAGGGAAGCGTATCTAGATTTTGCAGCGTCAGGCGGCGCGCGTGGTAGATGAGATGCTGGCAGTGCGGGTAGCGGACGAAAAGATTGACATCCGACCGTTATTTCAACTTCGACGCCCTTCTCCTCATCTATTGCCGCCAACTTTGCCTCTGCCAGCGAGGGTGCGGTTCTCGCGTGGTAGGCGGCCAACTGCTCGTACAAGCGTGAAGCTGCGCGGAGAAATGTGCTTTAACGGCGGTGGTCTCCTGGACAGTGGATAGCTCCAAAACTTGCAAGTTTTGGAGCAGCGGCATGTTCAGGTCGTGGCTGACATGCGTGAGCAGGCGGCCAAACTCGGCATGGGCGCTCTATTGAATCGAAGCCTGAGCGCGGCCATTGACGTCGGGTTCTAGAATAAGCATTGCCATACCGAGTTCAACATGAGAAACATGCTGATGAAGGCAGCAGGTTGGAGAGCTTCGTCTTGCAAAAGTGAGTACTTGCTTGGGTAGGAGAGGTACCTACATAGCGTGAGGGGTGTGGCGGGGTGCACCTCACACCCTATGGAGACCCACCGCCAAAGTAGGTACCTATACTTCAGGGGGGTTACCTTGTCGGAGCAAGAACTCCTTTCGGCAGATGTCTATAATGACCCACAGTGTAAGAAATCAAACAGGACTGACTGGCCGGGGCGTATGACGCCGGATTCTAGGGACCTGCACCTCTAGTTTTCAACATCATCCATCTCTCTTACATATTCCTCCGGCAAAACCACCATCATGCCGCCGAAGCGCATGACAGCAAACCCCGTCAAGCCGGCCCGGTACCGCGCCGGCAAGCCTGCCGCACCAGAGGCCTCGGACTCGGATTCGGACGGCAGCGATGATGAGACCAGCGAGGCCGAGACCCAGGTCAGAGCGATTCCACCGCCACCAAAAGCTTCGAGCGCCGCCAAGATCGCCGGTAGCCTCAGCAAGGTCAATCTCGACGAGCGCAGACGCGAGGCACAGGAAAAAGAGAACGAGAGAATAGCACGCGAAAAGGCAGAACGGCTCGCCGCTGAAGAGGGCTTCGTGACGGAGGAAGAAGAGGAAGAGGAAGCCGTGGATGGCGAAGGAGAGGGAAGTTTCAGCGAAGAGGAGAGCTCCAGCGAAGAAGAAGAAGCCCCCCGCCGTCTCATGATCCGACCGAAATTCATCCCCAAGAACCAACGCAATGCAACCAAAGAACAACCCGGTGGAGCAAAGGACGACGACGCGCGGTATGTCGAGGAGGAGGCCCGCCGCAAGGCCGCCGCGGACGCACTCGTTGAGGAGCAGATAGAAAAGGACCTCGCAGCGCGCGCAGCGGGTAAGAAGCACTGGGACGACGACGAGGCGTCGGGCTCGGACGTCGACACAACAGATGACCTTGACCCAGAGGCGGAGCTGGCGGCGTGGAAGCTGCGGGAGCTGAAGCGTGTAAAGCGCGACCGCGACCGCATCGCCGAGAAGGAGGCCGAGTACGCCGAGCGCGAGCGGCGGCAGAACCTGACGCAGGAGGAGCGCGATGCCGAGGACGCCGAGAAGCTCGCGCGGCAGCAGGAGGAGAAAGACGCCAAGGGCAAGATGTCGTACCTGCAAAAGTACTATCACAAGGGAGCTTTCTACAGCGACGAGGCCAAGGCGTACGGCCTGGACAAGCGTGACATTATGGGCATGCGGATTGCGGATGATGTCAAAGACCGGAGTGCGCTGCCGGAATACCTGCAGAAGCGCGACATGACAAAGTTGGGCAGGAAAGGTGCGACAAAATACAAGGACCTCAAGAGCGAAGATACCGGTCGGTGGGGAGAGTTTGACGATCGCCGTGGAGGGGGTGACCGAAGGGGCTTCAATAGGCATGATGTGGATGAACGGTTCCGACCGGATAACGACCGCGAGGTCAACGGTGCGAATGCCATTCCCTTGGGAGATCGCAGAGCACCAGACGCTCCAAAGGGCGGTCGGTCAGACGGATATAGAGACCACGATTCGAAGGATAGAGATGGCAGGTACCGGTCTCGCGATGGCTACCGCAGGCGGGATCGGTCGAGGTCGAGGTCCCCGCGCCGCGACTCGCGAGACGACTACAGGGACAGGCGAAAGCGCAGTCCGTCCCGCGACAGAGACCGCCACGATGCTGATAAGCGACGGCGTGTGGACTCGTGATTGCGTTACATTCAAATTGTATTAGAGCGTATCCTACCAGGCTCACTACGAGCGATGCCGAATGTACCCAAACTCCCGACGGAACTGTCATCGTAGGCGTCGTAATGCGCTTCAGATCCTCTTGATCTCCACCCGCGCGCGCTCGAACACGCCGTGACTGACCATTGTTTCCGCCTGGCCTGCCTCGGCCTTCGGCGGGAAGAGCGTCAGCTGCGCGTACGTGCCAGCGCCACGCCTCTTGGACAGGTAGCCGGGGTTGATGATTAGTACACTCTCAACGACCTGTGGATTGCCAAATGTCAGTGATGAGTGCAGTAGCAAAGAGACGGCACTGACCTTGGCGAACGGAGGAAGAAAACTGGGCACGACCAGTACGTCAGGCCGAACGTTGACCATCTCGCCCAGCTTCAAGTAGCTGAGGTCCAGCATGGCACCCGGGGGTATACCCTCTTCTGTCCCCGTCTTGGGCAGCTTGGGGCGGTCCGTCGGCGGGAACAACGGGAAGAAATGCCTCTGCTCGAGCAGGTGCCTGCTGAGCCTCGACAATAATGACGGGTCCGAGGGACGGCCGCCGACTAATTCCTCATGCCGCAGCTGCCAGAGGATATCCTGTGACGAGATACCCATGACCATCTCATTCATCGACAGCGTCATGGGGTTGGTGACAATCCTCGCCGTTTTAGGGAGGCCCAGCTCCTTCTTCAATACGGAGTCTTGCGGCCACGATACATGCTTGTCTATGATGTCGCGTACCGAGGGCACAAGGAGGACGGTAATACTAGGGTTGGCGGAGACGAGACGATTTAGAGCGGGGGAGAACATGTACTTGAAGACGGTCGACATCGTGGCGCTGTCCGGATCGATAGCCGCTTCCTCCGGGAGATCAAAGTCGCCCGTGGCAATCAGAGGATGCTCGCTGTCAATGAAAGGCCCTGTCATGACCAGAGCATCCGCGTATTTGTTGGCCGCCTGGTCACACAGAGCTTGCAGTGGCTCAAAGTCCAGGTTGTCATCTGCCGTGTACGGGCCTGAGGCGTAGATGATGTTCAGGGGGGCGGGTTCCGAGTCTGTATCCATGGCGTCCGGATCCCCTCGGAGTTTCGCGCGGTGTGCGGCCAAGGCGGCTGGTGTTGAAGCAGCGTTCGGAAGCAGTGGTACTTCAAGGACCTCCTCGACTACGTACTCGTTTCCTGATGTGTTGATGCCCTTGAGGGCTACGACCTGACCAGGGAAGAAGCTGTATCCCTTGTTTCGCATGTTCAGAGGAATCCTCAGGCCACCGCCTACCCGTCTTGACATCTCTAACACCAGCGACGCTGCGTTGAGCTTGCCCTCCGGGGCGTCCGAGGCGATACGTCCGACGGCAATCACCTCAGTGGTGCTCTGATTTGCTGCATTGCCAAACTCTGAAAAGTCTAGCTTGTGGTACTCCTGGACAATATGCATGAACTCGTCTATCCTGTCGTCGAGGATCTCGGACGCCTCGGACAGCTTCATAGCCAGCGGTTTGTAACCAAGCTTCTTCTGGTCGGAGGCTGCCGTCAGCTTGATGCGAGGTTCCGAGTACGGGCAGATCGGTGGTTCGGGGGCGTCGAGGTGATCGTTCAGCACTTCGACGATCTCGCCAGCGTTGTGGCGGTCGTTGAAGGAGCTTGGACTGCGGGAGTCAGCGGTAGTACAGCACATTGGTATACCTTCTGGCACTCACGGCTGCATGGAGTTCAACTGCTCCTCCATCTTGGACGTCCCCTTATAGTCCGGCGAACTGGAGGGAATCTCCGCCTTGACACGCGACATGGTCGGTGTCTCATGGGCCTTTTTCCGCAGGCCATTCTGTTTGTTCAGCTTCCCTGACCCAGGCGTGCTCGGCACCAACCCATCCAGCATGCCGAAGACATCGCCGCCTCTGCCAGAGCGGGGGGTGCCGTGGCTGCGCTTCTCTGTCTTGATGTGTGTCTGCTGCCGGTTGCTCTTCTCCAATGAATCCTGGATGTCCTTTTTGAAGTTGCGCACATGCACGATGTCGGGGTTCATGGCATCCATATCCATCTTGATGCAGAAGGACTCCCATTTGTAGAAGAGGTCCTCGGCAGACAGCTCATGCAGTCGCGTGATCGACTGCAGCTCGGAGAGGACGTCGGGCTCGAGACCCTTGTCGCCAGAGGTGAAGAACTCTTTAAGCTCTGATTCCGCCATAGTTGTCGTTTATCGTGCTTCTCGGGTTTGGCGGTGGTTGAGTGCTGGGAAGGTTGACGACGAACTTTAGAGGACGCGTCGAGCGCGTTTGGTGGGTTGATCGCGTAAAGTGCGGTTGGCGGGGTCTTTACAGTGCGGCTTGTTGTAATTTGCACGGACTCGGATTTAACAATACTAATACTTCGTTCCCAAGCTTGCAGGCTTGACCTTCTCACACTGGACCGCCATCTCATCAGTACCTACGATGTCGGGGGACCCAATTTGGACCCAACGCTACGATTGATGCCCTGATCTCAGGAGCAGGTGTGGAATTGACCTTTTCCACCCTGCTCGCTACCGTCCCTGCACTCCGCAGACGATCTCCCGCCGTCATTCTCGCCATGATCACAAGCACTGCCTGTAGGCGCTGTAGCGGCCGGTTTCAACCGCCCGGAGCCGGGGGTTGGGTGGGCGAGCTGCTGTCCCAAGAAGGCAATTGCCTCGGTGTGCTTCCCCGCACAAGTCGCCCAACCCCACACACCCCCGGATTACCTAGGTATGTGGACACGGCCACGCTACAACCAGCCTGTATCATTGTGCAGTTGGGGTGATTTCATTGCCTCTTGTCGTTTTCCTCGATTACCTTTATACTCGGGTCTTCCCTAATAGTTATGTCTCATCGTCTTCCCCTTTTATCCGCGACTACGACTTCATCGCATCGATTAGACAGCTCTTACACCCAAGACCACAATGGCTTCCGACGGCCCTATCACCACACCGATAACCCAGCTACTGGGCATCAGGCACCCGATCCTCCTCGCCGGCATGGCGCGCACGTCGGGCGGGCCTCTCGCGGCCGCGGTTTCCAACGCCGGCGGCCTCGGCGTCATCGGCGGCTTCCAGTACACGCCCGACCAGCTGCGTGAGATCATCGCCGAGATGAAGGAGAATTTCAAGTCACCGGGCCTGCCTTTCGGCGTCGACCTCGCCCTGCCGCAGGTTGGCGGCAACGCCCGCAAGACGAACCATGACTACACGGGCGGCAAGCTCGACGAGCTTATTGACATCACCATTGAGTCCGGCGCTCGGCTGTTTGTCAGTGCCGTCGGCGTGCCGCCCAGGCACGTTATCGACAAGCTGCACGCCGCAGGCATCTATGTCATGAACATGGTTGGTCACCCGAAGCACGCCGTCAAGGCTCTCGACCTCGGCGTCGACATCGTCTGCGCCCAGGGCGGTGAAGGTGGCGGTCACACGGGTGATGTGCCAAACTCAGTGCTCATTCCTGCCGTTGTCGACGTCGCGAGGCGGTACCGGCCAAAGATGCTCAAAGGGAGTCCCGCGCTCGTGATCGCTGCGGGCGGCATATACAACGGCCGAACACTGGCGAGCTCGCTGATGCAGGGCGCCGTAGGCGTGTGGGTCGGCACGCGCTTCGTGGCGTCTGTCGAGGCCGGGTGCAGCGAGGAGCATAAGCAGGAGGTCGTCACGTGCGGGTTCGAGGGCACGGAGCGTACTCTTGTCTTATCTGGGCGGCCACTACGTTTGAAGACGAACGACTACATCCGGAAATGGCACGCGCAGCCGGACAAGATCAAGCAGCTCTGCGACGAGGGCGTGGTCCCCATCGAGTATGACTTCGAGAAGGGCAACGATATTGACCCCCCGCATTTGATGGGCCAGGTTGCCGGTGCGATCGACAAGATCCAGCCTGCCGGAGAGATTGTGGATGAGATGATCCGAGAGGCGGTTGACCAGTTGAAGCTCGGGCAGGTGTACCTGGGTGCTCGGAGTAGGCTATGAGGATATGTATGTATGGGACTGTCGTATGATCAGCTCTAGTGATGGAGATATATAACATAACTATATAAGAATTGGGTATTTCCGCTCCAGGGTCGCGCGTTCACTATTCTGCTACTCAAACAAACTCTCCCACGTGGACTTGGGTATTCCCCCATCCCTGAGCCAGATTTCGAACCTCCGTTCCTATCCTCTCGGACTCCTCTTTGGAATAGCCCAGGCTTCGCTGCACATCCTCCGGTGTCTGCAGCTCCCGGATGATAGGGAGCGGCTTCGGACACGACAGACTTGACCCGATGACCAACGTCAAAGAGTCCAAACCGGCACGGTACCGGCACTTCAGATACGATCCAGGGTTCTGGAATGGCTCCTCGCAGACGACGATGACATGCCGCGCCCCACGCACAGGGAACCCACCGCCACCTTTCCCTTCGACGATGGCGATGCTATCCCTCTGAAAGTCGATATAGATGCGCCGGTCCCCCCACGTATTGAGGCGGACGAGAGTATACCTCCGCAGCGCCTCGTGCCTTGCTTCGCGATTCACCGACAACAAGGACGGGTTCGGCGCGTGCGAGGCAAGCAGCGTCCGCGGCGGCAAGGCGTGGTTCCAGATCTTGAGGCGGAGTTCCGGTGGCAGGCGGGAAAAGGGTGCGAAGGAGTGTTCTGGGCCGCGAACCTGCAGGCGGAGGGCGTCGATGTTCTTTGAGAGGTTTGTCGTCGTGCGCCGGGCCTCCGCTGTGAGAACGTCGGTCACGGTCTGCGCGAAGTGGGCGAGGAAGGCGAGTGGCATCAGCGGGAGGGGCATTTCGGTAGTTGGACAGCCCATTGCCTCCCGTTTGAGTTTGTGTGAGAGAGACATTGTGAGGTGGTGGACTTGTCGATTGGGTTTTGTATAGTGTTTGTAATAGGGGTTACAATGGTACCCTGCCTCCTGTTTTCCCTTCTTGCTCTTAGCACCGGTGCCCTAGTCACAACGAGGAAGGGACCCGTCGCCTTTTTAGAGGTCCTGTGATACGCAAGGTTGACAGGTGATATGGGGCAACGAAAGTTTCGACAGGAGGATCTTTACTTTGTCGAACTTGTTTGGGTGGTGGCTGGTGGGTTGAACCCGAGTATGCGGTGCTGCCGGTGCGGCGATGGTCGAGACGCCACGGGTAACAACGGTGATACGGCGCTTGTGACCTTCAAGGCTAGCAACTCGGTGTTCTCGGCGATTAGGGGGAGCGATTGGTCGTGGCTGGGAAGGCGGTCTTTGAGAGAAAGCCACGGGAACTCTAGCATGGGCTTGGTGGCTGTGGGCTTCTTTGTTCTATGGCCGAAAGGCGTCGGTTGTCAGGGTCTATATCAAAGCACAAAGTCAGGGGGCGCTCGAAGGACGATGAGGTGCGGGTTACATATATTTGAGTGAGTCTTAGGTTCATATGATGCACATTATATGGATATAGAGTCCTAGCCCAATCTCTTGAGTAGACCATGAATCGGCGACTGTATGACGACGAGCTGAAACTCCGATGAGGCTACTACGATTGTCAATATGATCCAACCCCAAGTGAGCCCCTTTGACTGCAACGTAGTATATTTGCCGCCGTCATTACCAGTGGAGGGGAGACCTGTAACAGAACTACGGGCGTGTCGAGGGACATCAGTCACGCCCGAAGAAGACTCTGAGATGAGTGGCGGGTGTTCCGCTCCTAGCTATGGCGAGAGACACCCATTTTCCGTCATCATCGCTTGGTAGATCTTTTACATCAAGATCATGCTCATAAACGTCAGACTGTCTTAGACACTGCGGACTCAACGTTGCAGCTGACTGATGTCAGAAGGTTGGAACAGGTGAAATCATTGATAGAAGGTTTGAGGGTGGGGGCAACTGGTTCATTTGCACGAGTCCTAACGGCTGCCATTGAACCATTTGAGACAGTCCTCGCGTCATGAACATTCCTCTGACTACACATGGGAGACGCCACTCTGATGGATCAAGGGGGCTGAGACTGATGCCACACCACTCACAATCGATCCTGAGGCCACGAGCGAGTGAACAACCAGGCCGGAGATAAAAGAGGCCTGTGAAGATGACCGTACGGGCTACAAATCCTGATGACCGACCTTGGTCTGGAGTAGCAATGGCAATGGTTTGACACTCGCGAGCGAAACAGAGTGGCTTCCATGATAAAGGGTGACTTATACCAATATTTCCTGGATCATGAATGGCGCTGTGGGATCTCAGTTGTTGGCCAGGGATAGTGAGAGATATCGAGAATTTAAACAAAACTGAACAATAGAACGAGAGCATAATAATCAACAAGTTCCAAGCCAAACCAATGAGTCCTCGGGTCAGAGCCCGTGGAGGTGATTTGGAATGGGCATCTATCTACCTGTTTTGCCAGTCAATAATAAATGTTTGAGTCAGGTTTACTTCTTTTCCGTTGCCCTGATCAGAGTTGACGACGGAGAGGTTGGTTTTCCGATCTGGGTAATGATAGTTACATGCTCTCGTTGCGATCGAACGAGGGCCTCTCCAGCTTGTTTTCACATAAGCACAAAAGACAAACACCCTCCCCTTGTTTCCAACTAAACAAAGCTAATAAGTCTTGACATGTGTTTTCCAGTGTGTTCCAGGGAGTCCCAGGCCCGCATATTTGGCAATGGGCTCTTTTGACCACGTCGAGGAAAGTACATTTCGCAAAACTTGCGTTATCATTGCCGGAAAGAGCGACCAACGCATAACCTCTCCCCTACTTCTTCAGATTGGCTGTTCCCTCGGAGCTCCCCTTTGCTCCTGCCTCTATTGCACCTGCTAGCCTTTCACGGACACTCCAGCAATAAAATATCCACGACCCACCCCAAAGCTCAATCCTCTTCTTCAACAACACCAACGACCCAATCAACGCATCGCCGTCATCGAAATGTCTGTTAGCAGAGTTTGAATGACATCCGGCCGCCACTTGCACGCAACCATGGACTACAGCGAGCCTACCAAGGGCAGCAGACCGGCGCCTCATGAAGCAATGCGTTGCAATGTCTGTGGCGAACTGTTCGCTAGCTTTGACAAGTTGATGGGACACAAACGAATGTCCATGAAGCTCGAGGGAACTCATATCCACTGTCCTGTCTGCACACTGGACTTCAACACGATGGACGCCAAAGATAAGCACATTCTCGAGGTAAGTTCTCTTGCCCAAAACCCCTGCAGCCAAGCCTAAATCTCGGACGGCGTTGACAATCGTAGAAACACCCACAAGAGCAGAAGCTGGTCTGTCCAGGTTGTCAGAAAAGCTTCATCCGGCTCGCCGCCTGGATGAGGCATTTGGAACACGACGAGTGTAGCGCGATCGGACGACAGGACCTTGACAGAAACCGCGCCCATAAGCTCACGTTTGCTCACGAGCTTGAGAAGCGCAGCGGTTCCCAGTTTGGAGACTACTTTCCCACTTCGCACCCTAGCGTTCAGTCCGCGTTTGACAAACCTTACATGGCCCACCCGTCGTTTTTTAAACCAGACGACTTTCCCGCCCAGGGGAAACAACAAGACGGTAAGCCGGATATCCAGAAGAACGCCAGACCTGCAGTGGAGAAGTCAGCGGCGGCGGACGACACCAACAACCCCTCCCATCCAAGTTTCGACCCCAAGAAGTATTACGACACAATCATTCACAAGTTCAAGTGTCCTCAGACATCCTGCAGGTTAGCTTGCCTTCATATCATCTATCGAAAGGAAAGAGTTGACAAAAAACAAACAAGCAGGAAAAGCTTTGACACAAGCAGAGCCCTCGTCACCCACATGAAGGCGGCTACCTCCCATTACAACGCAAAGTTGCAGTGTCCCGGATGCCTGCGCTACTTCAGAGACACATCTTCTCTTACCGCTCACTCTGAGTCAGAGACTAACCGCTGCTCGATTCGTCATTCCGAGAACTACCGTAACTACCTCGATCAGTTAACTGGAGGCATGGCGGATGTGGCTGACTGGCACCGGGACGGCACCGTCAAGTACGAAGTGAGCACGGAAGCTGTCATCAAGTTCGGCACCGAGCAGGCAAAGGAGGCCACGAACGACTTTACCGCGAAGCAGGAAGCTAATCAACAAGAGTCATGGGCGCGCAACAATCCTGTTTGGTGAGATGTTGTGTGAGTGATTTGGTTTCAGGGTTGTGGAAGCCTGCCTTGAGCTCAAGGCAGGGGTATAGCACCTCACGTTTCTTGCGCGTGACAAAATTATGCCGCAGACTTATAAAACCAAAATACTTGCGCCTTGGCAGTGCACTGCTCTGTTGAATGCTGCCCTCATCCTCGCGTTGGTATCGTAATGACATGAGTCGTTGGCTTCGCCGACTATTATACAGTATTGGAACAAGGCCTGCGTCTTTGTGTCCATGCTCCGGTAAGCTACCTGAAGCTCGGTAACCGGGCGGGAACGAATTCTTCGGTCAGTATAATATTTTGCTGTGTCGTGGAACGGATAACAGGCGCTTTGCCGTGTGCGTCCTCCGTATTGGACGCAAGTGTGTATTTGCCCAGAAGCTCTGACGCCTCGTCCACGTTGAGCTTCGGATCCGAGTCCTCAGCTGTGCTGTCTTCAAAGCTTTCGTGCAACCCCCGTTCGGATGCGAGCTGCAAGGCGGCCTGTCGTTTGCGCTCCACCTCCTCATCTTCTTCTTCCCGGATGCGCTCCTCCTCCATCTGTAGCGCCTCCATCGAAGCCTCCATCGAGGGCGCCGCCGGCGCATCGGGCGTTGTAGGCATGCTCGTTGAACTTCTCCGCACCCCCGGACCGAGCATTGAGTGGCTCGAGTCGATGGTGGCCCTCGACACCGTCCTTGATATTGGCCGGCCGTCAGCGCGCCTCTTGCCCTTGCTAGATTTCGTCCGGCTACTGCTGTGGTCGTCTCGGACTTTATCCAAGACCATGAACTCGTCGTCTAGCGGCACGGCGTCTTCGTCCCCCTCCCCGTCACTGGGGAATAGATCACCCCGCGACCGATAAGAATCCGACGACACGCCTGACCCCGTTGTTCCACTTCGACTCCTAGTCTTGTTGGCCCGGCTCTGGAAAGCATCGTCATCAGAATCGCCCCCAAGCAAAGGCTCCGTCTCGCCCATGCCCATCTCATCGTGCTGCCGCGGGTGGTCTTGCAGATCCGCCGCGCTGGGCTTGTAGCGGAGCGTCTTACCCAGCTTCCACGGCAGCTTGCTCAGAAATCCGATAGGCTGCGTGCTGGGGATGACAGTTGGGTCGGACTCTAATACTTTAGATCCTCTGCCTCGAGTGCCGTAGCTCATCCCTCGTTTCCTCTTGGGCTGGTCTTGCACCTCGCCTGCATGCTTTCGTTGCGACCCGGTACCCGCGAGCAGGCGATCCCAGTCATCGTTCCCCCAGCCACCCAGAAACCCGCCATCCTGGTCCTCGGCATACCAGTCGTCGTAAAAGTCGAAGCTGTATTCCGCCCGCCCGCCCGCACGTTCTCGTTCTCGACGTTTCCTTGCCCGTTCTTCGTGGTCGCCCAGACAGGGGTTGGCGCATTGTTCTAATGAGTGGGCGATGGAGGCGAAGCAGGGGTTAATGTAGTGATGCTGAAAGCTCCAGATTCCAGCAGCTGCATTTTCCGTCACCTCTCCTGCGTTGTGGGAGATTTGGTTCCACCGTTGGCGCAGACGCGGGTCCTCGAGGAAGGCCATGGTGGCGATGGCTGCAGCAGCGTGTTGTGGGATGATGACGTCGCGGGCAAAGATGATGGAAGACCCGAGTTGCGACTAGGTGGCCTCGACCAAGTTGTGTATTGTCGAGGCCTCGTGGGTAATGTCGACAGCAGTAATCGGACGGGTCAAGCAGGTGGTGGAAAGTTGAAGGAAGCCATGGAACGTGGATTGGGCAAGTAGTGGTTGGTTTCAAGTGTGCCGGAAACGCAGCCTCACCCCCAACTGCAATAAGCTGGGCTCAACATTCCAGTAGCTAGCTGGTGCTATTCCATACATGGCACGTGCGCGCCTAGGGTCTGTTTTCTCTTGTTGGCACTGTTCTAGAGTGGCTGGTGCAGGGTCGCTTCAGCGGGATTGACTTTGTGATCCGGGGAAATTGCCAACCTTGCCGACCACCTGTAGGCTGTGGCTCAGCATGGTTTGCGACCCCTGGAGGTCGACGTCACTGCCTCAAGGTGGGCTGGAACGGCCGTCATGCTGGCTGGCTTCCGAGATGTGGGAAACTTTGAAGATACAACTCTATACGGGCAGGCAGCAGAGTAGGCATGAAGATTGCTTGTATTCAGAACCTGTGCTATATACCGAAAAACGGCTACCAGGAAAGAGCCTGGTAAGGGCCATAAACATCCCAACCTCTCTGGAGTCACTTTCGCAGCGGGCCTAGTCACCATCACCGCTATTTCAGATCCTGAGCAATGTTCAGTTCCGTGGCCCAAACATAAGCCAAAGAATACGTGCAGTAGCACCAAGATGCCCTATGTAAATGTCGATATAAACACATTCAGCTTGGTCCTGCAAAATTGCGAAACCTGTGAAAAGGCACGGGTGGACCGCTGTCTGAGGGTCATTTGCTGGCTGGGCGGGCCCCGCGGTAGAAAGGCCGTCTCACTGTTGGATGAAGAGACGTCCGTGGTGCTGATCCCTGGCTTCCTCCGTCCGGATTCCTAGTGGCCGTTCGTTGTAGCTTGGGGCACTGGCGGCCGCTCCGGACCATATGGCCGGAGTGGCTCTCCCTCTGCAGGCTGCGGCTCTTCCTCAGTGTCGTCGTCAAACTCGCTCGGGTCCTCCTCGCCTTCCTCGTCGTCTGAGTAGTCGCTCCCGTCACCGTCCATGTGGCCGTTGCTGTCCGAGTAGCAGCTCTCAAGGGTCGCCGCCATTCCAGGCGGGACTTTGCGGCCCTGCTGCTGCATCTGCTCGATGATGCTACGCAGCTTCTCGGCTCGCTTCGTCGCCTCGGCGGCTTTCTTGCGCCAGTCCTCGCGCTCCTCGGCCATGCGAATGATATTGGCATTCGTGGCCTCGTGCTTACGCTTCATCGTCTCGTTTTCCCTTTCCAGACGTTTCGTCTTCTTGGACATGTCCTCCATTTCCTTCCGAAACGTCAGAAAGAGATCATTACTGTTATTGAGCGTGTCCTCAACCTTGATCTGTCAGCAAAAAACTCAGCCTAACTTCTCTATCAATGTCCGGTGGTCCTACCTGCTTGAACTTATCGACGTAGACATTGAGTTGATTCCTAAGCTCAGTCTCAGTCTTTGTAAAAGTCTGCACCTGATTCTGGAGATTTCGCGCTCTTGTAGCCTCAGCCTCGGCTAGCTTCTTCTCGCGTTCGTAGCGTGCCATGTTATATTGCACTTCCAGCTCCTTGGTGCGCATCAGGGAGTGGAAGTGCAATTCCCGTAGTTCGTACTGCTCGATGAACGATTTGAAACGGTTACGGAATCTAGGACAGTCAGTCGTCGCGTTTGTATCTCAATGAAGATGGATACGCACAGCGTATCGACGCTCATGTCAACAACTTGCTTCCGTGGATGATCCTTTTCTTCCTGAATCCCCTCGAGCTTCGCCAGGAGGGCGGCATGCTTCTCGTCATAGGCCGAACTGTTGTGTTTGAGGTTATCTTGGAGAGTTTTGTTCTCATTCTGGCAAGGTCAGCCCATGACCCCAAAGATATACGAGGGGCAACAAACCTTGTACTTGTTGTTGTCCCGTTGCAGCTCTCTGCAGAGCTTTTCGAGCTTCTCCTTCAGGCCGACTGTTTTGCTGAGCTCAGTGCGGTTTGCATCTTTTTCCTTCTGCAGGGCGTCGCCGCGTTTCTTGTTCTTCTGGTTTTCTCGCTCAACACGACGCATGTCGGCTAGCAGCTCGCTGGAACGTCGGGTCAAGTGTTCAATCTTTTGCAGGTCGCTCATCTTGGCCACCTGCTGGGCCAAATCACGGTTCGCACGCTTGACCTCACGTTCTGTATTTCGTCAGCGCCGTGTTCGTCATGTAAGCAAAGTAAAACGTGCTTAGAAAGAAGGACATGAGGATTGCAAAAGTGGTCCTTCCAACGGGTTGGACAGACGACCCCTCACACTCCTGACACGGGTCTTAAACCGGCGCTCACGCGACGTACTTGATTCGGCCCGCCCGGGAAGGGAAATGGCACGATGGGAGGCGGTACGCACCAATCTCAGCTTCCTGATCCTTCTCTCCGGCCGACTCCTGTTCCAGCTGTGTGATACGCTGCGCGAGTAGCTTCGCCGACTCGTTTGAGTCAACGGCTTTCTTCTGCTTGCCCTTCTTCAGGGACGTCGCCGGCGCGTGGGCGTGACCATCCTGACCGTTTGACATCACGACGTCAGCCTGACTAGTGGGCATCTACTCGGCGGCGAAAGGAGGGGCACTGATATATATGTTCCTTGCGACCTCGTCGTCACCAGCGCCTTCGCATTCGTGTGTTCGGTGACGGAGTGTGTCGGCGTCGCAAAAATAAGCGGTCCCCCGCCGCGGACTGGTGATACTCGTAGCAGCAGTCGGCGTGTTGGCAATTGCCCTCCTCCACTTGATTAACACTCGGGGGCGGAATTTTGTCGTCGGACGGAGCGAAAGGTTGGAGTGAGAGGGTGAGGTGGCTTGGTGTTCAGGCGTGCGCATTGGAAATGCCACTGTATCCGTACTCAAGTGGAGGATGTGCTGCAGGGCCTCGTACCCGAATGGATGTTCGAGTGCCTGCCTTTCTGGGTCCCGGGCGTGGAAGTCAGCAATCTCGACTGAGGTGGTCCCGAGTATTGCGTAAGGATTTATCGATACGGGTTGCCGATACTGGGGGGATCAGGAAAAAAAAATGCCCACGATCCCACTGGTCGCCTTTGGGCAGGCGGGTGGAAGGGAGGAGAATAAGCCATGGAAGTGCTACGAGGTACTGGCCTAGCGCTGGGCGTCCCGGTCTATCGGACGGCTTCCCAATTGCTGGCTGTCAGTGTTAACTGTCCGCTAATGCGTTACGCAGGCCCGTCGACTCGGTATTCTTAGAGAGCGTTTTGACGAATACGGTCCCCACATCCCCTTTGTGATGACGAATAGCGACCGCCGGTGGAGCAGGCGGCTTCCGAACAGCGCCGGCCACAGCAACCTAAAATTTCCAGTTGTTGAACTCGGCAGACGCGAGTTGCCTCCTGCGATCCACAGTGGCTCCTTTCGACTGCACCGAGCACCTCCTACTCTGGACCTACGCTTCCTTCTTTCCCAGAAATATTCTTCAGAGCGCATCACCCTCTCTTGGAAAATGAAAGCAGCTTGATCCGACTTCAAACCCGTCAACATGCTGCGGAATGCTGTCAACACGGCCAAGAAGGCCGTCACCGAGCTCTCTCAGTATCCCAAGCCTGGTGATAAGCTTCACGGCTTCACGCTGCTGAGGACGAAGCACGTGCCGGAGCTGGAACTGACGGCTCTGCACCTTCAACACGACAAGACCGGCGCTGACTACCTGCACATCGCGCGCGACGATAGCAACAATGTCTTCTCCATCGGCTTCAAGACGAACCCGCCGGACGACACCGGTGTGCCCCATATTCTAGAGCACACCACCCTCTGCGGCAGCCAGAAGTATGTTGTTGCGTTCCTGAAAACCTCCCCCCCAAAGGCGCATACTGACATCTCAGGTTCCCCATCCGCGATCCATTCTTCAAGATGCTGCCGCGGACGCTGTCCAACTTCATGAATGCGTTCACAGCGTCCGACCACACCTTTTACCCTTTTGCGACGACGAACGCACAAGACTTCAAGAACCTCATGTCGGTCTATATGGATGCCACGCTGCATCCCCTGCTGAAGGAGTCGGACTACACCCAGGAGGGTTGGCGCATTGGACCCGAGAACCCACAAGCCGCCAACGGTGAGGAGAGCAAACTCGTTTTTAAGGGCGTCGTTTACAACGAGATGAAGGGCCAGATGTCAGACGCCGGCTACTTGTTCTACATCCGCTTCCAGGACCATATCTTCCCCGATATCAACAACTCAGGCGGCGATCCCCAGAAGATCACCGACCTGACCTACGAGCAGCTGCGCAAATTCCACGCCGAGCACTACCACCCAAGCAACGCCAAGCTCTTCACCTACGGCGACATGCCCTTGTCTGACCATCTCCGGGAGATCAACGCCCAGCTCAGCGCCTTTGATAGAATACAGGAGGACAGGACGATCCACCAGCCCATCGACCTGTCTTCCGGCTCCAGGGAGGTCACCGCTAAGGGCCCCCTCGACCCGCTGGTGGACCCGGACAGACAGTACAAGACGTCCGTCTCGTGGATCATGGGCGACACCTCAGATGTTGTCGAGTCCTTCTCTTTGGCATTGCTTTCTACACTCCTGATGGATGGATACGGATCGCCGTTGTACCGCGGCCTAGTTGAGGCTGGTCTCGGAACGGACTTTAGCCCTAACGCGGGATACGACAGCTCCGCGAAGCTGGGCATCTTCTCCATTGGACTTACCGGCGTCCAGGAGGCAGACGTGTCAAAGCTCAAGACCGAAGTCCAGCGCATTCTCCAGGAGGTGCGCCAGAAGGGCTTCGACAGGACCAAAATTGATGGTTCACTCCACCAGCTGGAGCTGGCGCTGAAGCACAAGACGGCCAACTTTGGCATGAATATGTTGCATAGGCTCAAGCCCAAGTGGTTCACCGGCGTCGATCCCTTTGACTCGCTGGCGTGGAACGATACCATTTCGGCGTTTGAGACGCAGCTCGCAAAGGGTGGTTACCTGGAGAGCCTCATCGACAAGTACCTCTTAAACGACAACACTCTGTCCTTCACTATGTCGCCGTCGACCACGTTTAGCGAGGACCTTGTGCGTGAGGAAAAGGAGAGACTGGCTTCCAAGATCCAGCAAGCATCACAGGCAGCTGGCAGCGATGAGGCGGCACGCAAAAAGTTTGAGCAACGTGAGCTGGATCTTCTCGTCGAACAGGGGAAGTCGAATACAGAAGATCTGAGCTGTCTACCCACTGTCCACGTCAAGGACATTCCCCGAAGCAAGGAGCCTGTTGTCGTTCGTGACGAGACCGTCAATGGTGTACAGATCCAGTGGCGCGAGGCCCCAACGAACGGCTTGACCTACTTCAGGGCTATCAACGCCCTGGACAACCTCCCCGATGAGCTGAGAGAGCTGATCCCCCTCTTCTCCGACAGCATTATGCGCCTCGGCACAAGGGAGATGTCGATGGAGCAGCTCGAGGACTTGATCAAGCTGAAAACAGGAGGCGTGTCTGTGGGATACCACTCAACACCTTCTCCCACCGACTTCCACCAGGCGAGCGAGGGTCTTATCTTCACGGGCATGGCTTTGGACAGAAATGTACCCGTCATGCTCGACATACTGCGCAAGCTCGTGCAGGATACCGACTTCGACAGCCCAGAGGCCGCCCTCCGCATCAGGCAGCTCCTTCAGGCGTCTGCCGACGGTGTGGTCAACGACATCGCGTCATCTGGACATCAGTATGCCCGCGGCTTTGCTGAGGCTGGGCTGACCCGTAACGCTTGGCTCAGACAGCAGATCGGCGGCCTCTCGCAGGTTAAGCTCGTAACGGCACTTGCCAATCGTCCCGAAACGGATGGCCTGGCAGATGTCATTGACAAGCTCAAGCGGATACAAAAAATCGCGCTTTCAGGTAGTAACTTCCGCACGGCACTCACCTGCGGGGCCGAAAGCACGGGCGCCAATCTCAGCGCCTTGACTAGCTTCATGTCGACACTCCCCAATGAACAGCCGTCGCTGCCGGCGTTCAAGCCTGCCGCGCTACAGAGGAACATCAAGTCCTTCTTCCCGTTGCCGTACCAGGTCTATTACGGTTCGTTGGCCGTCCCCACGGTTTCGTACACATCTGCGGATGGAGCGCCGTTGCAGATTCTGGCGCAGCTCCTTACCCATAAGCACCTCCATCATGAGATTCGCGAGAAGGGCGGCGCCTACGGTGGCGGAGCGTACTCGCGCGGGTTGGACGGTCTGTTTGGCTTCTACTCCTACCGCGACCCCAACCCCCAGAACACCCTCTCTATCATGCGCAATGCCGGCCAGTGGGCCAGAGATAAGGCGTGGACTGAACGTGACCTCGAGGAGGCCAAGATCTCGGTGTTTCAAGGCGTAGATGCGCCGCAGTCGGTAAACTCCGAGGGCATGGGTCGGTTCCTTTCTGGCATCACGGAGGAAATGAAGCAGAAACGCCGCGAGCAACTCCTCGATGTTTCCAAGGACCAGGTGCGGGATGTTGCGCAGAAGTACATCGTCGACGCTCTGAAGAAGGAGGAGGAGCGCGTGACCTTCCTGGGCGAGAAGCGGTCATGGGTGGACGGCACCTGGACGCTCCACGAAATGGACATCAACGGTGCCGAGTAGGCAAAGCGCCACCGCCTTTGTGACGAAGAGCCGCTTAGGATTTCTTGGTCCATGTACCATATCTGTACACCATATTTTCTGTAAATATACCCTCCTACTGATGATCTGATGTTGGTCGCATGGCGTCTTCCATGTGTACGAACGCGTTCAGATACGATACGTCTTCCTGCCACACCCCATGGCTTGGAGACCACTAGACAACGCAAGATGAAAACAATGAGTCAGGGGATTCTGTACTCGTACGAATAACCGGCCAGCTCGTTCTATCAGAACCGACATCCTCAGCATTGGGTCGTCGGACTAAAGCGCAGAGTACATGTCCAGCCAACGGACGGCCAATGATGTGCGCCCAATTACAGCACGGCAGAGACCTGTCGACTGACAGAATGGGAATACGCATGAAATCTCGAACCGGCCCCGCATACGTCACGGCGCCACAATTGTTCCAGGTTCCTGAGGTGGATGTCGAGGGCCGAGCCAAGTACAGAGTAGGCCGAAGACGGGAGGCCGCCCAAGGCTCTAAAGTCCGGTGTTTGGAGGGCAGTATCCGTACAGCCGGGGCAATGCCGCAAATACGCGCCGCAGCGCATTGGAGCGAGGCCGTAAGATGCACATGCTTATAATGGGCTATGTGCCGGCTTCGTTACTCCACTTGCCAGCGGCCATCAAGTCAGGCGATGTCCCGCCCTTTCGGCGATTTGGAACAGAAGTTGGCGGAGTGGTAGCTTCCCAGTTTAGCTGGCTGCTTGGGGTGCATGGGATCAGGCTGATTATGGTAGCTGTCCGAGTGGACATGCGTGAGGGAATTTCTCAGGATGCTGGCGAGCAATCGAGACATGGGCGGCAGCGGTCTGGAGTCCTGCTATTGCGTGCTAACACGGATCCAAAAGGTGGTACTTGCGTCTGCTGTCTCAAACGAATAGGTATTACGGCGTGCGTGTCGTGCATGTGTACGAACAGTGTGGTGTTTGGGACCGTGACTGAGGGTTGGCCGGCCGGGGCATCTCCAGTTGGTCACCCACAACAACCCCGGCTGTAACATGGGAGAAGACCAAGCTAGTTCAGTAGCAGCGATGTTGACAGCAGTGAAAGCTACTGTAGCGGATGCCACGGCAGGATGGAACCGGAGGGGGTTGCGGAATGACAGCAACAGCTCCAGGGTGGGTGCTAGGCCGACTTCTACTCACAGTAGGTAGTGTAGAAGAAGACCAAGTTGCGGTCTGAAAAAGCCGATGTGTCAGCTGACGGAGGTGGGTGTGGCTGGTGGCCGGGGTGCGTTGCGGTGATAAATGGAGTCTCAGGCGGTCCATGTTTGGTAGTGCCAACCATGGCTAGCCTTCCAAGGCTCCAGCTCTCCAAGATGAGGCCCTCCACATCCACACAACCACTCTATACCGATACTGGACGGGGAGAACCCCCGATCATCGATGCCAGTAGTGAGTGTACCACCCACTGCGGAATCTCGTTCTGCAGCTCTGGTGTCTGAACAGCAAGGGTGATGGGATGTACTTCGAACATGGCCTTACGCTGAAGAATGTGCAAATCATGGCGGGATGTCAAGATACTCGAGGCTTAAACAACGTACCGGTCCTGAGGTGACCGCCTGGACCCGGATGGGCCGCGTGTATCCCATCAACCGTAGCAGCCAAACAGAGACCAGCCAAAAATAAATTCTGTGTCCTTAGGCTCTAGCAGATTTGCCTGTGACAAAGATAAGGGGTGTTGCTCTACATACAAAGATGGAGAGATTTGCTGAGGCACTGCGTGCTTCTACTTGATGAAGTAAGGTAGTGTGAATATAAGAGTGGGTCTGAAGCCTTCTTGCGGTTGATGGGATAATTTTATTGTTGATTTAAATGAGTTTAACACTACAGAACAAGTTGGAGCCTGAAGTGCCTGTGTTCCTTATCTGACTTGCCTCTGCTTTAGAATGGGACGGGGATGTTGCAAATGGGTATCCGTATCCGTGCTCTGTGTACGGATATACCGGCAAGCTTGTAGGTATGGAGAACTTACCTACCTGAGGCAAACGCGACGTCATGTACTTAGGTACATGCTTAGGTACTAGCTGGTAGGTACTAACGACTGGTGCCGTCGGGCCGCCGACATGGAAAAAATTTGAAGAATTTGTGGGTACCTCCTTATGTTGACTGTTTGTGTTGTGTGCTTGCGGGCCGTGGTGTCGCCAACCTCTGGCGCTCCACTGGCAGGGCACCAAAAAGGGCCAACGCGGAAGCCAGACAAAACCTGAACCCTCGCACCCGTCGCAATAAAAAGCCTTTGAACGGACCCCCCCGCCACTGAGTTCTCCAACACCATCCAAAGGTTCATCGTCAACTCGCAACCCGCAACCCGCAGCAACTCACACCTTTTGTAACCACCGCAGTTGTTATACCGCTACCTGGACTCTGGCCTCGCTGTCCATTTGACAAATTTTTGGTAGGTCCCTTCCCGTCTTGTTTTTTTCTTTCTTTTGTTTTGGAGCGCGCTGCGGTTCGTAGCCGCGCAACCCGCTGTGCTTGCTTACCCCTTGCCCCGTCACATGGCGTCGTCATCACCAAACAACAAAATCGCTCTGTCAACTATTCGTTTTCACTACCACGCAGAAAATCTCCCAGAAGTAATTAGACAGTGTTCACTGACCAGCCTAGATCTATAAGATCAACACCTTCCACCGCTAGACTTAGCCTTTGGTCAATTCAAAGGCACAACAGCCCAACACGGCTCTCTTGGCCGTGAGCTTTGTCAGTGACCAAGATTTCAGCCTACGAAAGACTCTGCACATCGTCAACGCCATCCCACCTCCGCCTGCTGAAGTCGTCTAAGCAAGAGCTCGAGTCCTTTCTGTTCGACGCTTTGCTTCACCAGACGCCCCCGTCTTCTCCCACCCCCAACCAGCTGCCGCATAGGACGGGCCTAGAGTCTCTTCCTCTTGCCGAGGGGGAGTCGAGGAGACCTCGTCAGATAACTGAGGGTTCAGTCTGCTACCGCTTTCGACCACCCTAGAATCCTCTTCCCGATCTAGGTTCCCAAATCATCAACCCCATCACGGGAAATATCTTGCTGTCACGCAAGAGTCGAAACAGTCCGACCCTCCACACCCCACAACTCTCTCCAACCGCCGCCCCGTCAACCGCTTGGGATATGGTTATGGCAACAGCCGCGATCGAGCACTTTGCACCAGCTACTATCAATTATGCTAGTACATACCAACCAGTCTTGAAGACATCGCATTTTGTCGACCACGCCCACCACAACTCCAAAAATGGCTTGACCAACCCCAAGCAGTTGATTGGCGATGCTCTCCGCCAGCGTGTCGAGAGCATTGACCATGAGATTTGTGAACCAGGTGACGAGGACACCTTCTTCGTCGGTGATCTCGGCGAGGTCTACCGCCAGCACATGCGCTGGAAGCTCAACCTGCCGCGCGTCAAGCCCTTCTATGGTGAGATCCCTTGAGATGCAAGTCTTGCCATTCCCCATTACTGATCAGCCCAGCCGTGAAATGTAACCCCGACCCCAAGGTTCTGCAACTCCTCGCCGCCCTCGGCACCGGCTTCGACTGCGCCTCCAAAACGGAGATTGACCAGGTTCTGAACATGGGCACCGCACCCGAGCGCATCATCTACGCCCAGCCCTGCAAGACCAACTCGTACGTACGTTACGTCAAGGCCATGGGCGTCAAGCAGATGACATTCGACAATGCCGACGAGCTGCGCAAGATCGCCAAGCTCTTCCCCGAGGCCGAGCTGTTCCTGCGCATCATGACGGACGATGAGTCGAGCCTGTGCCGCCTGAGCATGAAGTTCGGCGCTGCCAAGGAGGCTACCAACGAGCTGCTCGGCGTCGCCAAGGACCTCGGCCTCAATGTTGTCGGCGTCAGCTTCCACGTCGGCTCCGGCGCCTCTGATCCCATGGCTTTCTACAAGGCCGTCTACGACGCCTACGAAGTCTTCGAGCAGGGCCGGGCTAACGGTTTTGAGATGAAGACGCTCGACATTGGCGGCGGTTTCTGCGGCGACACCTTTGAGGACATGGCCGCCGTGCTGCGCGGCGCCCTTGATGAGTACTTCCCCGCCAGCAGCAACGTTAACATCATCGCCGAGCCCGGCCGTTACTACGTCTCGGCAGCCTTCACCGTCGCCTGCAACATCATCGCGCGCCGCACCGTTGACGACCCCACGCTCAACGAGAAGCGCTACATGGTATACGTCAACGACGGTCTCTATGGCAACTTCTCGAGCATCATGTTTGACCACCAGCATCCCGTCGCGAAGGTTCTCCGCGCAGGCTCTTCGACCTTCTACGACACCTCTGCGGCCAACGCGTGCCCCGACGGCGAGGGCATCCGCTACTCCGTTTGGGGCCCCACCTGCGATGGTATTGACCGCATCACCGAGACTATCTCCTTTGAGCACGAACTCGACGTTGGTGACTGGCTATACTTTGAGGACATGGGCGCCTACACCAAGTGCTCCGCGACCAAGTTCAACGGCTTTTCCAATGAGCACGACGTCATTTACGTCTGCAGCGAGCCAGGCGCCAAGGCCCTGCTCAACATCTAACTTTCGATGCGGATTTCGTTGTGTACTCCAGAGTTGTCATTTGAGACGTTGTATTGCTGAGCCGAGATTGGACGAAAGATGGACACGGATCAGAAAGACAAAGACAAGAAAAGGAAGAGAAAAAAAAAGCCCCTCCGAGCCCAGCAGCAGCACGCATTCCCTATAGAAATGCAGCCATTCATTTACTTCATAAGGCCGTTTAGTCTTGAAAACAATTGTAGAATGCAAACGACGATTTGACTCGGGGCCACTAACTCCATGTATCCGTTTCAAACATGTATTGTGAAGACACTGTGAGACAATGAGCGTGACTAGACGCAAACAGGAATTAGAGGGGTGGTGGGTTAGTTGCATCCGTATGCAATGTCGCCGTTTGTCGAGTTCAGCCCCCCTAACTGACTCATGCAAGGCACGGCCTCCCAGCAGGCGCGGTTGGCTGTATGATGTAAAAGCCCCACATCGTGAGCATCTCAAGGTACCTAAGGTAGGTAAAGAGGAAGATGGATAGGTACTAGCGAGCGTCCCCAACATTTACCTGTATGATGTATCTCAAGGAACAAACTTTGCAATAGAACTTTCTTCATTACTGCTCATCCATGCTGTTTTTGCCCCCCCGCCCCTCCGTTCGGTGGCCAGCACATGCTACTACTCCCCGCCGTGCCCAGATGTGTTCCCCTCGAACCCGAGGCAGACATCGCCGTGGCGGGCAAACGAAACCCTGCGTCTCTTACTTCCGTCTCTGTCTAAGCTGCGCCGTCAAATGCCAAAAGTCGTGGGACGCTCAAGAGTTGGTTTTTAAAAGAAGCCATCCGCCTTTCGTTAAGTTCCTTTTCCCAGCCCCCCTTCCAGCGTCGTTAAAGTAAAGAACCCCGTCATTCGTTAAAACATTCGTGCTTCGTCCACCCACGGCTCACTGTGTCCTTCCTCTAGTTCGGGTCGTGGCCTGTATGCTATATTCATGCGTCTCTTGACCTACTCAGGCTGCGTTCGTTCCTTGGCTGGAGAATGCTCCTAGCGGTGGCTTCATCGTAGCCGATGACGTTCGTCAAATATAACATCCTGCATGTTGGTCAGCGTTATCCTGGTCATGCAGTCAAGAAGAGACTCACTTGTCATCGTTGATTTCGCGCAATTTGAGGTCCTCAAACCTCTGCTGGCAGTCCATCCACGCCATCGCCCGCGCTTTAGGCTGGATTTTCTTGACCGTGAACTTGAACCGGCCCGTAACTGGCCGGTGGTCGGATACTCGCACCTCGTGTCTCTTGTAGTCGATCTGCTTGATCCTGCCACCTCCGCGGTATAGCAAACGGTCGCACCACGCCGGCGAGCGCTTCTTCTCGCTCGTGTCGTAATTATCCGTGCCAACATCGTATTTGTAGGTCGGCGCAAACGTAATCGGCATTTCGTCAAAGGCCCGCAGCTTAAAGGCTGGGTTTCGCCGCTTCGCCACAAGGAGTTGGTCCCTCTCGAGAAGTTTGGCCAGGTTGTTCTGCTTGACAGCGATGACAACAGTGTCGCGAGACATCGTGTCGATGCGGTAGTTGAGATCACCGTTGAGAAGACACAGCTCGTGGTCCAGAATCATCGTGCCGTCTCCGCCACCGACGTAGCTGTCGAGGCGAGCGCTGAGGTCCCGCTCGGGCGGCAGAATTTGTGCCTCGAGAATGGCAGCCACATCGTTGTGCCGACTGTTGGCCTGCGACTGGCCTGCCGCTAAATGGCAGTTGATGAAGCAGAGTGATGAGTCGTCGACCATGAACCGCACGACGATGGCGCCTTTGTTGCCATGCAAGCCGCCCATGCCACGCTTGACTTCTGCCGCGCTAAGGTTTTGTATCCGATCCCGAAGCGTCGACTTGACGAAGATGCACGTGAACAACCCTACAAGCGTAGCAGTGTGAAGGAGATGATACAAGCAGTCCGGCGGCATGTATTCGTCGAGACTCTTGAGCAGGAAATCTCTCCAGTCGCGATACTGGTGGCTCATGCGCTCCTGGTCTGAGCCCTCCTTCTTCTTGACCTTTAGGAATCGTTCTGCATACATTAGCTTTGTTCATAACTTCGATCGGGCCAACATACTAGCTGTTGCTGTCTTGTCTTCCAAGTCCACCAGCTCTTGAAACCCAAAGACGAGAATGTCTGGAGAGCTGTTGGCCGTAAGCAGGCTCTTGATGAACTCGGCATCCTCCTGCGCGTATCGCAGACTGTGAGGCGTCGAGGCGCCCGCATTCCAAGTCATGCACAAAACCTTGAGGTCTTGGAACTCGCAGTACTGCGTGTCCATGGCCTTCATCTCCGTCTCGTGCCAGTCGTCCTGCAGCAGGCCGTCCCACACGCGAATCATGTTGTCGGCACCAAGCGAGATAACCTGGTGGCGGTCCAGCCGGTAGCAGCTCGACACATCCGAGGCGAGCTTGACGACCGGGTTCTTCTCGTGTGCCTGCCAGTCTTTCTTGACAGCCCATGGCGTCGACTCCATGTCATACACGCCGACCTTGCCGGTGTTGAAGCCTGCCCACAGATGATCACCAACCCCTGCCAAGGAATTGATCTTCCAGGAGCTCAGATTCACGAGACTGAGGCAAGCAAAGTCTTGTGTGCTGTAAATAGATACCTTACCATCGGCATGGCCAAAGAACACCTTGCCCGGCTGCGATCGTACTTGCGTTCCGGAAGTTACCTCACCCGCAGCGTCCTGCGCAAGAGCGCGGACCAGAACTTGGAATTGGGCTTGCCCATCCGAAGTTGGTGCGAACACGCGTATCTCTTTGCCGGTTGCGTGCCACAGCTCGTCTCCGATGATCATGGAGAACGAATGACCCTTGGGTAACCGGAAGGCCTGATGCGGGTTGTTCGTGAGATTCGGCGTACTCGTGTCATCCGGACCCCAGACGAGTAGACCGCCTGTTTCGTCCAGCGTCCACAATTCGTTGAAGTGGCGATAAATCTTGACGACCTCATGCCGTCCGTGAGCCCCGGGCTTGTTGGCAACCACGCTTTGCGTAGCAATATCGGCTTCCATAAGCTCGCCAAAGTTGTTGCCAATCCACAATCGCTTTCCTTCTTCATCCACGTTCGTGCCGGGCTTGAAAGCTACAGTCGTAGCTTTGATGCCTTCGCCGTGGGCGAAGCTCATTAATAGCTCACCGTCCCGAAGGCTCCACACGCGTGTAAGGTGGCCAGTCGTACAGACTAGGTCGCCACAAACGTCAAATGTGCGCGGGTCGTACTTGGTTTGGATCTCGTGCATGCCATGCTTGATGTAGGGCGGTCTACGGTTCACGTTTGCTGGGTCAGGGAAGTTTGGCGTGGATCCATTGATCTCGACTTTTGAGGTATTGCTAGAGGGGATTAACGACACTGTCGGTTCGGGCTGGGGCTGCGCGGGCTGCGCGGGCTGCACAGATTGAGGTGGTTGCGGAGGCGATGGCCGAGGAGCGGCCCTCTCCGATGTTCGGTCCGTCACTGTGTTCGCGCGGCCTGGGAGCCTGGTTGGAGGCGGCAGATGCGCTGTGGGAGTCGAGACAATACGTTTTGGTGGAGGCTGAATTTCAGAAA
This sequence comes from Colletotrichum lentis, assembly GCA_003386485.1. Classification (NCBI taxonomy): domain Eukaryota; kingdom Fungi; phylum Ascomycota; class Sordariomycetes; order Glomerellales; family Glomerellaceae; genus Colletotrichum; species Colletotrichum lentis. The sequence continues at coordinate 513,589 of NWBT01000034.1, forward strand.
CCGAGTGCTTGACAGCGTGCGTGTTGACGCCCTGCCGTGGAGGCCGCGGAGGAGGCTTCATAGTTACTGGGGGCCGTGGCGGAGGCTCCGCGATTGTCTGCGGTCTCGCCGGAAGAGCGGGCAGTCCCGGCCGATCACCAGTGATCTGGGGTGTAATTTGCCCTTTGACGAAGCCGTTTACTTCCTGGTCCCGCTGGTTTCGCTTCGTCACGATGGAGTGGTGAACGGGTGGCGGTGCAAAGCCTACATCCAATGGTCTTCCGCGCTGAGGCGGCGTCGGCTCCATCTGCGTGATATGTGTTTTCGGCCTGGAAGGCAGGGTAGGGGGCGGCGGCTCGTGGAGACTGTCAGGGCTTCCGGGCGGGCTACTGAAAGGCGACGTCTCTTCCCTAATTTTACCCCTGCCATCGGCAGCTAACTGTTGGTCAGTATAGAAGGGGGGTTTCGCCTGCGACTGCATCGACGGCTTCTCGGCCCGGTTGATCGGCGGCGGCACGGCAGGCTTGTTATCTCTTCGGATATCCACTGACCTCCTCGGTGGCGGCGGTGAAGGGGGCTGGGAGGCTGAGAGTCTGGGTGAGCGCCGCGGCTCGAGTGAGGGGGTATGTGGTCGGCTTGGAATTTTGAAAGCCCGCGACGAAGTAGGAGTGCTGGGAGTAGAGGAGCCGGACTCTGCATTCAGAAATGCCGGCACTTCCGCATGCGCAAACCTCGATACGGGTTTCTTGGGAGGAGACTGGGGAGGCTCGACCATGACGGAGGGGGCCTTCACCGGCTCGGGCTTGAGGGTGGGAGGGACACCTAAGGATCGGCCGGGCGAGCGAGGGACCGGCTCGTGTAGCGGGGGTAGTGACGGAGCCGAGATACTCGCGCGGTCTCGCGGTCTCGGGGGGACCGGCAGCGTTTCTGAGGAGGGTTTCGCATCTCGAAGGAACTCTGGCTTCGGGGCCGGGGAGATGGCTCGAGGCGGGGAGGGGCCAGGCGCGGCCGCGGCGAATTCACCGTTCTTGTTCATGTTCTCGAACTGCGCCCTCAATGAGGAGACAGGTTTCTAAGGGCACGTCAGCACGACGACAGTAGAGCACACACGGGGGGGAGGGGACAGACGAGTGATGAGCCATCGGGCCCATTCTGTGCGGGAGGAGCCATGGTGGCAGTAGAAGGCGACAGCGGGGGCCCAGGGTGCCGATACCCATTACACCCACGTCTTCAGGTGTATATCCTCATGAGCCCATCAACTGCGGACTTTTTTCCGAGGGCCGACGCCTGCTCAACCAAGGACCAAGCTACTCAGAGTCGAGCGTCGTAAGGGCGGGCAAGCGGGAAAGAGAGTCTGTCGGGCGTGAGTGTTCGGAGAGATTCTGGGAAGTGGGATGGACGGCTGTGCCAGAGGGCTGGGGAGCATAATGATGCTGGGCGGACGTTTCGAAGCTACTGGAACGCGCAGGAGAGCATGACCAGAGGAAGCGGCGAGAAAATATGCCGATGAGAGTGGTTTGTTGTGGTGGTAGTCTGCGTGGTGGTTGTGGTTGTAGACGAAGTGGCATTGCAACGGCCCCTTGGAGCAATAAGATTCAGCCGTGCTACCTATGTAGCCGTTCAATGGGACGGCAATGTGGAGGGTAGTGTACCTGGTTCGCCGGTACTTAAGAGTCTGTACTGGTGTGGGGATGGAGGAAAGCACAGTGTTCTCTCTGGCGAGGGCGGCAGGGAGGGTAACGTGTGCTAGGCACGCCCGCAGTCGTGCAATGCTCTTGTGCCAGAAAGGAGACGAGGGGACGGGAGGGGGGTAATCAGCGGTACGTGGTGGGATGTACGTAAGGTTTGAGGGGACTTGCCCATCCAAACACTGCCGTCAATTAACTGACGCGGGTGGGCTTGCGAAACCCGAATCAGCTGGGGCGTGGCACAATTACGACTTGCGCTGCGACGTGCCTGTCCCGCCGCAGCATTGCGCCCTATCTGGGTTTAGCAACATCCATAATGACATACGACCCTGCCAAGCTGTGTCTCCATTTCTACCAGCCTCAGCAACTGGGCAAGGGTTAAGGGCCGTTGCGGGACTCTGTCACTTGTCCAAGAGATGGTAGTGGACGGCTGCCGGGCACGGCGGTATGAAAGGTACCTAGGTACCTAATCAGGTACACCGTGTCCATGTCTCCCTCTTCCTACCTGCTTAGGTACTCAAATAGGCATGTACCTACCTAGGCAGCTTAGGCACCTATGCAAGAGGAGAACGCACGAGAGCCGTTGGTCTTGGTTTCCGAGGAAGACTGCCCACCTACCCACCTCTGTCGCTTTCTGTTCCGTAATTCGCCTGGTCTGCCGCTGGAAGGCTCGCCAGTAGGTAGGCCTGTACCGCCCCTTAGTCCTCTAGTCTAGCCTGGCGCAGCACTGCAGCTGTCCCAGACCTGAGGCTCAAGGAGTGCGTATCGAAGCCCGCCTTACCTCAGCTTCTGCTCCGAGCCAGCTAGCCGCTTCAGTCGTTCGGGGTCCCACAGATTGCGTGCACGGTGCACTGCACTAAGCAATCGGGAATGCTGGAGCTCCATCATCAGGCCATCCCACTTTCCACAGTGCGTCCTTGATCCTAAGTGGTAGGCTTGCGTCCCAATCGACTAGGTTCTCGTCGTCCTCTAACCAACTCACTCCCGCAAGGGCACCTTTTTTCTCCCCCTCTTGCTTTCTTTCTTGCTTATCCTGATCATCAAGTGCCTGCGCTGTTGCAACAACTCTGTCGATCGACAAATCCAATCCCGTCGCAAAAATGAACACTGTAAGCTGTCCCCCAACCGTCGCATCTGGTTTCATGCCCATGGCTAACACCATGCCCGATCCCAGGTCAAATCATTCTGGTAAGCTTGACGCGTCGCAAACCGCTTCTGTCATCGACCACCGCTGAACCTTTTCGTCTCGCAGGCTCGGATGGGGCTCTCTCTGTGTTGGTTCGTCGTCACCTGAGCTCCTTCATCCGGAGGCGCAGCTAACCTTGTCTCATCGCAGCCGGTGGAACCGCCTATTACTTCGCCAAGCAGAGTATCAACGCCGATCGCGCCGCTCGCTTTGAGGAGCAGCGCAAGAAGAAGATGATGGCCCAGTCCCTCGAGTACGGAGACAACGTCCCCGCCCAGCCCGGGACCGTGGCCAATATGGGCGGCGACGCGCGCACCGATACCGCCGGCTCTCCCAGCCAGGAGTCCAGCTCTGATCCCGCTCCGACCCGTCACGCGCCGGCCACCGAATCCGAGAGAGTGTTTGAGAAGAGCAAGTACGAAAGCAGTACGCCGTTCAAGAGTCCAAAGGGGGACCGGTTCTCGTAGGTGGACCAGAGAGACAAGGATGGACGAGAGTGGACAAAGATGGACGAGGATGGACGAGGTCCCAGACACCAAGTTCGTGTAACATAACTGTTGGGGCCCATTGCGGCCGGACACTGTATCATTGAAGACGACACGAAGGAATGATGTCTTTTCGCGTTTACATTTGACGGTGTTTTTGGAGTCTGGTGATTGGAAGTCGCGTGGCCCGATGGGACCACAGCTTTATTAATGATGTATTGCAAACCTACGGAGTACATTCGTCATTCATTTCAGGAGGGTTAAGTAATAAGCACACGACATATTCCACCATGTCAGCATGAACAACAGACGGAATCACACTTGCGAACTCCTTTCGTGCACTACCAGCACCGCAATGGCTTGGGAGTGATAAATTCCGTAGACTGTGCGCCTGGCTCTGAGGGTAGTTGCTCCAGAGAATCGGACGTCGCTGGCCGGGAGGAAGACCGCCGAGCATTCGCACTGGGTATGTGGGCCCCGACGCCGCTCGGAAGAAGCCGTTAAGTCCAGCCTCGACTCTAGCCACACTTCTCTAGCTGTCGCGCGCGGCGTCAGGAGCTTAATAGCTCCAGCTCAATATCTCACCTCGCCTTCCTCACTCACCCGTTGTTTGTCTGGCGCCCTCCGACGAATGGCATGCGAACTTCACCACAATGGCAAATCCCGAGCTAGCAATAGCCAAGGCCTCCTTCAGTGCCCTCCTCTTTCGCAAAGAACCCGTTTCGCTTACCCGCCCGGAGATCGAGGCCTTCCACACCCTCCTACACGACGCGATCCACCAGTGCTCGCCCGCCAACGTTCAGGTTTGACGCCCTCCAACGGCCTCTCTAGCCGCACTATCCCGTCATTGCCGTGTTGCGCTTTTGTTGCAGGTCGACTAAACTCCTGCTGCCTCCATCTAGAAATGCAAGCGCTGGATTCTCAAGAACACGGCCCCATCGGCGGCGCGTGTCGCCGCCCTCGGTAAATACCTGGCCGCCCTTTCCAACTCATTCTCCGACGAGGCCCGGACGAAACCATCCACTAGGCGGCGGCGCTTGCATGTCCTCTACATCCTCAATGATGTTCTCTACCACGTTGTCGTCCGCGACCGGGATGCGCGCTTCGCGACCGAGCTGGAGGCCAGCCTGGCCCCCCTCCTCCACGGCGCCGCGAGGTTCCGAAACTGCCCGAAGCATGCAAAAAAGTTGGAGGCCCTGCTGGTCCTCTGGGAGAAGCACGCGTACTTTTCAGCGACTACCATTGATAACCTTCGTGGGACCGTCAAAGAAGCGCCCTATGGCAGGGAGTTGCCAAAGAATGCTGCGCAGGACCAGACGGGCTCGAATCTCGGCTCCAAGCTTCCCAAGGATGCGCCGTACATGATTCCCTCTATCCACGGCGATCCCAACACTCCCTGGTTTGATCTGCCCGCGGCTAACTGGTTGCCGCACCTCACGCCGAACTCGACAAAGCCCATCAACCCAGACATGATCAAACCGCTGCAGCTCGCACAGGGACCTGCAGACAAGGCTCTCGCAAAGGCCGTCAAGGACCTCCTCGTCGATGTCGAGAGGTTGTACAGCAAAGGCGCGCGCCCGCAGATTGATAGCCCGCAACAGCACACGGATCTCAGCGAGATGGGCGAGCGCGTTGTGCTCGATGAGATCACGCACGAGGTCGTAGGCGGGGAGACGTACTACGGCTGGTCGCGCGGGTTCTGCGAGAAGATGAAGCAGCGCAGGCAGAAGGCCCGGACAGGGGGCGACGGCCGCGGACGGGGCCGATCCGAGTCGCGGAGCCGCTCACGCAGCTACTCCCCTGGCGAGTCAAGCAGAAGTGGCACCCCGCCAGCCTTCAAGCGGCGCAGGATGTCGCCAGATTCTCGAGACCGCAGTCGCAGCCCCAGCCCCGGCCGTTCTCGGCCACGCAGTACGCAACGCGGTCGGTACGGCTCTCGCTACAGTCCATCCAGGTCAAGGTCAAGCTCTCGCCCGCGCCACAGGTCGAGATCACCGTCACGCGATCGAGGCCCGAAAGGAGACATGGGCCGCGTGAGCAAGTCACCGCCGACGGATCGCAACCGACACATACCAAACTTTGGACCCGGGTATCGTGACCGGGATCAACCGCGCCCTCAACCGCCGCCACCGCCGCCCCCTCCCCACGGCTATCATCACACCACGTCAGCTTTCCCGCCCTACCCTCCTCTACCGCCCCAGGCGGCCGGCGGCTTCGCCCATTTCCCACCGCCGCCGCCGCCGCCTCAAGGCTACCAGGGGCAATGGCCACCGCCGCCACCGCCTCTCCCTCCTCATATAGGCGGCCCGGCACCTCCGCCTAGCTGGTCTCCTCCGCCAGGGTCTGGCGTACCCCTACCGCACATGGGCGGATGGGCTGCTCCACCACCGCCCCCGCAGCAGCAGCAGCAGCAACAACAACATCAACATCAACACCAATATTTACAGTTTGGAAGAGGCAGCGGCGGATACCGGGGACGCGGGGGATGGGGAGGTTACGATCGAGGCAGGGGTGGGTGGTAGACAGACCTGTAGCACAACAGTCAATACTAATACCCATGACAGTACGCGGCGATATCATTTCGTTACAGATTCCCGCGACGCTCACATGGTCTCGCTAAGCTGTTTTTTTACCCAAGTCTAATTTGTGACGTATTGCATCCGTACTCGTTCATCCTCCAAGGCAGAAACTAAGGAGTGACCCTCAATTCCTCACGTGCTTCAGAAGAGTAAGCCGAAGAAAAAGGAAAAGGAGCCTGTCTCCTAAAATTTCACCTCTGTACGCCAGCCCTGTCTTTTCTTGTCCACTTCTTGTCCCTCCTCTCCCTTCCTCTTTCCGGCACGAGACGCTTTCAGTTCCCCCAAAGCGCAGTAACAAAATCCCGTTTCTGTCTCCATAAACGGCGGGCGAGCAACGACTCGGGGTCAATGTGCAGCAGGCACACCCTAGAGTCTGCATCCTCGCAAAAGAAAAGAAAACAAAAAAGTGAGAAGAGAGACAGAGAAGTGACATCATGAAAATTAAGTATGTTCCGAGGGCGGCGAAGCCCTATCCCTAGTGCACGGAACTCTCTTTTCCTCTGCCCAATGTTGTTACTTGGGTAACCCCCGAATCGCCCCTTTGGGCTTCCACAGACATGAGTAATCATTTTGAACCTTTTCAAGCAGTATTTGGTGGTCATGACTCCTCATCCGCCTCGGTCTTCTCTTCGCCGTTCTGTTCCGAGCCCTATTGGTTCGTCTTGTTAACCGATGATCCAAGAAGCGGTCGATGAGTCAATCGTGCAATGGAGTGACCCGCAGACCAGAAACACAAAAGGCAGTCATGATTGGCTGTGGGCAGATCCTACCGAGTCTTGTCGCTCATGTCGACGATCCCTGCGGTCACCATCTTGCAGTTTGAGAGAGTCTAGCCGCTTCTGGTTGTCCTCGGTGCCGTCAACTTCGTCGACGCGGGACAGCGACGCAGCATGTGGCCCACCAGAGCTTGAGGCACCGTTCGCCGACCGCCTTTGCTCGGCCTGGCCCGTGATCGACGCCCATTTTCTCTCGCGCAAGGCTTCTCTCTCCGCAGCGCTGTTTTGCTGTTCGGTATAATCGTGAGAGCAGTCGTCAAACAATTGGGGGTTGATCTCCATAAACAGCTTCATCGCGTTGTAAACCATGCCGTGAATGGTGCTGCGAGGGGGTTAGCGACGCTCAACTACTGACAGCTGCGGACTCACCGGTTCCAGTGTCCTTTGGAGTTCTCATAAAGTGGCGCAAACATGATGGGCAAGATGATCTCCACGTTGTCGCTGACCAGGTTGCAGAAATACTCATTGTTCCAGAAATACAGCGCACGCTCGGCGACTTGAAAGTGAGGGCTGGCAACGGACTTGGCAAGCTGGTGGAAAAGCGGTTCCTGAACTTTGGCGAACTCGGCTGGGTCCATGACTTCGAAGATGTCTTCGACCTCGTTAAGGAACATAACCTCTTTGGTGCTGTTGACCTTGGGCCAGTATCGGAGCAAGCCAAGTACGACCTGGGGAAATCAGCTTGAGCACACACACTCCTGAACCAATCAACTCACCTCTTCCGTCAGCGACGCATCCTTCTCCAAAAACTGGACAATGCAATACGCCAGCTGAGGGTGGTACATGCTCAGACTCTTGACTTTGTGCAATGGTATCAACACGCGCGTCAGAAAGGTCTTGTGCTCCTCCTTCAAGGGCAGGGCAAAACCGTTGATGATGGATCCCAAAATTTCCAGGAGCTCCGCAATGCCGTTGAATCGTTCCGTCTCGTATGTGAACTGAAAGAAGACGTTGTTGATAGAGCGGCGGATGAACGATCTCAGGTTGAGAAATTTGCCGTAGATGCGGTGCAATGTCGTTTTGAGGAAGTCTCTCTCGCGCGGGTCCTCGGAGTCAAACAGCTCCAGCAACTGGAGAACAAAGCTATGGTCAATGTAAGCCTTGGCGATGTTGGTGTTGAAGTCCTGGCTCTCAATGAAGCGGAGGAAGAACTCGTAAACGACCTGGATGTGTGGCCACGCAACCTCCAAGACAGGCTCATCCTCTTCAGGGTCAAACGCCTCGCCTTGGGGATTCATCGGAGGGGGAATGGGACGGAAGAGATTCTTGGCGAACATCTCGACGACTCTTGGGTACATGGGTTCTGTGATGACTTGGCGGTTGTTGGCGACGTAGTCGAGCAGCTCGTGAAGGGCCAGTCGCTTGATTTCCTTGGACTTCATGTCACCGCTGGCATCGTTAAAGTCAAAGATGACATTGCACTGGTCAATCTTTTGCATGAACAGCTCCTGGCGGCGGTTGGGGGGCACTTCGTGGAAGCCAGGGAGCTTCTCGAGCTCACGGTGGGCCGAGATGTCAAATCTCGACGAGTGCTGTCGCTTAGGTGTCCTGAGACCCTCGGGCACGTCCTTCGGTGTCTGGTGGAGGCGGTCGAACATAAGCGACTTGGTGCCCGCCTTTGGAGGTGCCAGATCATGGGGCATAGTCTCGGCGGCGCCGGGAGGCGGGACGTGCTGGCCTGGTTAGTGTTGTCCGCGACGGCATCACGCTGGGGGGCTTACCGGAGCACTGGGGCTGATGATCACCGTGGGCGGCAACGTCCCGTGGCGAGCTGGAGAACCTCCACCGTTAGCACCCTGGGCGGCACCAGCAGAGCTGAAGCGGTCCGGAACGGCACCTTGCTGATTGCTCAACGGGGACGGCTGGTTCGCCGTGCCGTGATCTCCCGGATGGGCGCCGGCGTTATTAGGAGGCAGGGGCTTGTTGCGGGAATCGGTCAGGTTGGTCGTTGAGGACGATGGCGTCGGATTGGGGGACTGGTTTGCGTCGCGTCCCGAGCCTACGGACGACGGGGATGCGGTGCCATCCTTAGAGTCTTTGTTCTTCTTAGGTTTGTTGGGGTCTTTGCCGCGCGAGAGCTGAGCATGCTGGGTTGTCAATGTCGTATTCAGAGGCAGGATCGGGCCCAGGGGCCGGGGATTAACCAAGTACTCACCACCCTCTGGCTGAAGCGCTTCATTTTGGACGTCACGGCGATGTTCCTCTCCGTGGGGCGACAGATTCGCCCGACTCAGCAGCTGCGACAAGAGACAGCAATCCGCAATGAACGCAGTTCCGACGAGTCGGGATATGGGTGACGGTGCAGGCAGGGGGTAATGTCGGCCAACAATGGTGCTGTGTTCTCGAGTGGCAGGATCGTGGCCGGGTTGCAGATGCGCAGCGAAGGACGGTGCGAGGTCACAGTCTAGGCCGCAGGGAGCGCGTCGGTGGATGGACGTCGACGTGATGATGAAAGGAGGGTGTCGCTCGGTGACAGTTGGGGGTTGTCAGGACGGCGTCGCTTCGTGATGCAAAGAGCAGGGGGAAGCTAGAGACGGTGGCTGGCAAGTGGGATGCGACAAAGTGATGGCCCATCAAAATTGGCGGATGAGTAGAGCGATCGGGCGGGGGCCAGATTCTCGAGGTTCGAAGAGGATGAGAGTTGCTCTGGATCGTCGGTTAAGCTGAAGTTGTTTGCGGGGCCCAGATGGAAGTGTGAGACGACGACGCGGGACCAGAAGCCGTCCCCTAACGTGCTAGCAGCGGTGAAATATTAAGGTAAAAAGAGGTATGGGCACGCAGTTGTCTGGTCCTCGACAGCTGGAGACAGTCCAGTGATGCGCGGCAGCCAGCCAGGAACAGGCCTCGACAGCCGGGGGTGGGCGACGGCGGGTGGGCAGATCGTTTGGTGCGTGTGCGGTGCGGTGGCGTCAGAGGCTAGATAAGGTAGCGCTGGCAGTCTGAAGACAGGATGAATGTCGAAGAAGTAGCGAGGTTGAAGGTGCGCATTGGACTGAGCGCAGACACGGTCGAGTTGTGCTGTATGGATGTAAGAGGGGACGAACGAACGAGGTTGAGGAGTGGAGGTCGAGGCTGCTGCGCGAAGGCCCTTCTGCATCAGCAGCAACAGGACAGACTGCGTAAGGTACCTCTTACCGTGCAGGAATTGGGTGGGAACTACTGTGGGGTTCGGGCTACTGGCAGATGATGTATCCGTACGCTGGGAGAATAATAACAGCGGCAGACGCAACAGACAGCCGGGGAGGAGGCAAGCGGGACGGATAGGGAAAGGGTCAAGGTGCCAACGGGTGGTGAAGACAACGGCTGGCACTGGCAGGGACTTGAGGATTTCGCAGTGGCACGCTATTTGCATTAGGTAAGTTGCGAGCGCCCTTTTCTGATTGGTGACCTTTGTATCCGTATCAACTTTGGACTTCGACTAAGGTACGTGGCCAAGGCGGTCCCTCTTGAGGTCGCACAGGTACACATTATGTAAAAAAAAACATTAGGAAACACAGTATAAGTGCTATACCCAGCACTGAAAACAGTATATGGTTTCTGTGGTAAACAGTATATGGTTTCTGTGGTAAGCAGTATATGGTTTCTGTGGTCTTTGGACTTCGACGTCTACACGTGAGAGGCTGGACAGGAGCTGGGGCCTCTGAAGCTCAATTTCTCTTATCGGCAGTAGTGTTATTCCGGATGGTTGTGATGGGTGCAATCCCCCGTTGCCCCATAGATATTCCGCATAGGTGTGTCTACCTACATGCCTACCTTGCAAGGCACCTTAGGTAAGAGCGATCCTAATGGCAGACCTGAAGAAGAACGGTTCTAGCTCAGTGCTTCTGAAGCCACACACACTGTATTATCATCTTGGGGAGGGGCTGGCTGCAAGTCACCTACCAGCCCTTGCAGGACCCTTCACCTATGGCTTATCCAGGCCATTGTAGGCATCATCACATCACATCACAATAGGTCCTAGCTGATACTTTAGAAACAGCGGTTGACCAGTTCTTTAGGAACAAACAACTGGCAGTGGACGACTTAGCTGCCTGAGGCGTCTGAAACGCGAATGCGTCTGTCTTCATTCTTTGCTACTTCTTGTGCTGTAAATATAGTAAACGGTGTTGGCTGGTAATGCTAACAGACACGTCGCGTGCCCTATGTTTCTCGTCTGTGTACGGATATCTGTACAGATATGTAGTTCCCTGTTTCTCATTCTCTCCGTCTGAACACGCCGAGTTTATTCACCTAGCAGGATTCGTACCAAGTAATGAACAGGTCACACGAGAAAAAAAATTATTTGCAATGCCTTCATCTGAAATGTCTGCTGCACTCAAGCACATGTCAACCTGGCCATCGTTTTCGTACAGTGTAGGGACTGTTTGCCGCCATTAGCGCGTAGGGGGGATACCCCGTAGCTGTGGAAGTAGGACTGCATTCGCACCGTGCCTCATTCATCAACAATCTCAGCTGCTCGGAACCGCACCAGACATTCCACTGCGGCGTTAAGGCGCTGAGCTCAACCTCAGCCAGAACGGCCTGAAATTCGACTTGGCGACTCTATCCTAGACGTTCACCGAGACACGGTCTCACGAGGCCTTAAAATCAGAAACAACTGATCAGCCAGCCCCGTGCAGCAATTGAGTGCGACGTCAAACCCATATGTGGAAGACAGCAACATGCAACCTATCGCCATTGACACCGAAGACGAGCGTGTCAACAGCAATATGATGGATGAGAGCGCTCACGAGGGCCTTCAACCCAATGGGACGCGCGGTCGCCCTTCAGCACCCCAGCAAAATAGCAACTCGGCACCCCGGTACCCAATCCCTAAGAGGGCCATGGGTGCCGTCGAAGTTCCCATGATCGTCATGAACCTGGATCGAACAGAAAAGGCATTTGGCAACATCTCGTCTTTTCACAATGTTTGTTCTCCCGGTCCATTATACTCGGCAGAGACTGACCATGCCAGATCCTGGACACGGAGCGCAACACAATCCCGTTCTATCTCAACCCCGAGAGCCCCTTCCGCAGGCCCATCATGTCTCATAGCGCCACGAGCCACAACGTGGTTTTGAAGATCACGGTGCCGAAGCGGACCGGCAGAAAGCGGAAGAGGGGGTCCGACGGCCCGTGGGAGGGCGAGGTCGAGATGACCGACATCCCCAGGTCGGGCCCTTCGAGAGAGCAGATCTACTCAAGGTCCAGGTTGGACAACCCAAAGGTTTTGCGGCGGAAAATGCAGGATAATGTCGACGGTTACGATGTTGAGGCCGTCGGCGTCATCAAACACACACACCGCTTCAGAGGTACGAGGTCTCTCCTTGCGTCTCGGTTCCGCTAACACAAAGCAGGCATGGCAGACTTCCACTGGGGCCTCGAGCAGTCTCCTTTCATAACGAGATTCATGAACCAGGTTATGCCTGGCGATAGTAGGCACTCTAACACCATCAAGCAAGACTTACACTGACACACACAGTCACGCAGATGAGGGACTTCAAGTTTGTCGACGGCGTGGACCAGGGGCCGAACGTGGACATCATCCCGCCGCCGGTGTGGACGCCGATGACCTTGCCCTTCATCTACAACTACTCTCAGAACCCCTACGTTCGGTCCGAGCTCGATCAGGCTGGCCAGACCAAGCTCATCAATACTCAACTGCCGACCCTTATCGGCTACTTCCTCAAGGCGGACCAATACCCGATTCCGGACGGGCCGCAGTCGCCCTACGACGGCACCGACGAGGAGGTCACACATTGCATCGCGCGCATGCAAGAAGCGATGGAGGAACGCCCCATCTGGACACGCCGGTCGCTCATGAACAAGCTCGGCTCCATCGTCCGCAACGCCAACGTAATGAAGCGCTGCGTCGGCTACGTCGGCTACCAATTCCGGGGCGGGCCCTGGCGTGATGCTATCATCAAATACGGTATCGACCCGCGCACCGATCCGGCCTACCGGATGTATCAGACCATGATCTTCAACATGCGCAAACTGCAAGCAGGCCACATTGGCGAGACATGGCATGCAATCCGCAGCCTGCGTACCGAGCAGCGCCAGCCGCAGGGCGACAACCACGAGTCCCACGTCTTCGACGGCAAGTCGTACTGGACAGACGGCAAGGTTTGGCAGATTTGCGACATATCCGACCCGCTCATCGCAAAACTCTTCGCCGAGGCGCCGCAGCGACCCGAGGTGGACATCTATAACAGCGGTTGGTATCACCAGGGTACGTGGGCCAAGGCCAAGGGCATCATGAAGACCAAGATGATTGCAATCCAGTTCGGTCGCAAACTCAAGGATGATGACTTTTCGGGCATCTTTGACGTGCGTGACACGACGCCGCCGCCGGGCGCCTCGAGCGTCCACGTGCCACTGCCGGACCTCGAACTCACCGACGCCGAGAAGCGTGTGCTTTACGGCCGCCGCTTCAAGGAGCCCAAGAAGAAGCGCAAGGGCACCGCCTACCGCGTCACCAAATCTAACGGACCGCGCGGCGTGGCCGCTGCGGCGGCGGCGGGCAGCAGTACGGGTACGCCAAACCCGGAGACGAGTATACAGGAGGAGCTCATGTCAGCCGGGGAAGACAGTCTCGAAGAGGATAACAGTGAGGGTGATGACGATGAGGATGGCGATTTTGACGATGACGACGACGGGCGCTTGTTTGCGCCCGTGTCTGGTCTTGACGAGGCCATGGAGGAGGTTGGCGAAGAGTACGGCGATGAGGACGAGGACGGGGAGGGGTACGGGTACGATGAAGATGGCGAGGAGTACGATGATGCGCATGCCCACGATGACGCGGGCGAGACGAATTCCAACGATGTATATGCGGCAGAGCAGCCCGGTGAAGCGGACATGGACGTGGCTTATCCCTCAGAAGCGTTGCCATGATGGACTGCCGAGAAGCGAAGGAAAAGGGACATGCCGCAGAATAGCAGACATGATCCGGTCTCATGAAGAGCAAATCTAACACACAATAGGGTCGCTCTACGCGATACGGGGGTTTTTTTCCCCCCCGATGTAGGCCAAAGGTCTTGTTCTGGATATCTTCCTATTCGACACGCCGTCGTGTATCATAAGTCATCGCAAACGTACTGAAGCAGCCACCAGTCAATGAAAAGCCCCTCCCTCTTTCCCCTTCCATCGAACAATGGCAAGAAATGCTGCCAGAGGAACGTGGAAACTAGCTTGGCAGAAAACGACTACAAGACCAGCCACCACAGTATATCCAAGACGGCATCACTGTACCTTCAGCACCTTGGTCCGGTTCTCCTTCTGCAGTCGCATTCCCTCAACCCACTCAGCCGTTTCCTTCAGCGCGCGTCTAGGGTCCTTCTTTCGTTTGAGCAAAAAACCCTGGATCTCGGCTGGGCTGAACAGTCCATCAGGGATCAGGGCGCCAAACTCGGCGGCGATCCGTCTGAGCTCCTCGCTGTCGAACTGATATTTCTCTTCGGCCTCGGCAGCAAGCTCCGCGGACAAGGACTTGTCGGAATAGAACGGCTTGGTGGGAGAGGCAGTCGAGGCAGACGAGAATGACAAGGACGACGCCAACGATGACGACGTGGAAGACGTGCCGCCGTTCACGGTGATGGGCGGCGCGGGGTGGGTGGACAGAGCGACATGCCCGTCGATGCGCTTGGCCGGAGAGGCACCATCTGCCTCGTACATGCGCTGGAAGAGCTCTGTTGCTTGCGCAGGGGTCGCGTTGGTGAAGCCCACCTGCAGGTCGACGCGGCCGGGTCTGATTAACGCCTCGTCTAGAGACTCGGGCTTGTTTGTTGTCATGACCAGAATGCGGCCCTCTTGCGAAGCGACACCATCGATAGCGTTCAAGAGTCCGGACAACGAGATGCCCTTTTTGTCGTCCTTGGCCTCCTTCTTCAGGGCACGCGCGAGGTCAGACACCTTCCAGTCGTCTTTGTCCGTCTTCTTGCCCCGTTCTTCTTTGTCGCTGTTGGACTTTGCGTTGTCTTTGCCGTCCAAGAGAGCGGCTTCGGGCTCCTCATCCGCACGGCTCAGGCCTGCCGTGTCAATATCCTCCAGCAGCACCACGCAACGACGGGGCAGTGAGTTGAATAGCGTCCCAAGGTCTTCCTCTGTCAATGTCGGTTCAAGCAGAGAGATGACAAAGATGTCAAGACCGAAGACGCCGGCTAATGCAAACGACAGCGAGGTCTTGCCGGTCCCAGGTGGTCCATAAAAGAGATACCCACGACGCAGTGGGATACCACGGTTAGCGTACCAGCGGGGGGTCGCCGGATGAAGATACTCGTTCATGTCAGCAAGTACCTGGCCCTTTTGCTTCGGATCGAGAACGACGGTCCTCATGGGTCGAACGGGGCGGTTGGCAACCTGGCTCCAGTTGTAGCGCCCACCGTACCGGCGCATCGGTGCGGGGCTCGGGCGTTTGATCGTTGTGCGGGCGTAGTGGTCCTGGTAGTAAAACTCTTTGACAAACAAAAGCAGTTGTTTGATGGGGGCTGGACTCCGACCGAAGCACGACACGATGAGGTCCTCCTCCTTTCTGAACGTCCCGTAGTTCGCCTCGCCATCGAAAACGTTCTGCAACTTTCGCTGGAGTCTAAAGTAGCGGCCTCTGAACCAGAAACCATGGACGCCCACTGCAGGGACATATCTGGGAGGCTGCGGATGTCATCAGTTCTCTATTCTTGTGATGCTGATGGGCCAACTTACAGCTTTGGCTTCTTGATTAGAAAAGTTGAGGTATTCCGTGTTGCCGCCACCACTACCAGCAATGGTCCTCGTCTGCAGCGCCTCGAGTTCCTCTTCCTCTTCCCACGCGGTCTTGCTTACAGTCTCGGCCGTTAAAGAGCGAGAGCTCGCCATCAGCGGTTGCAGTGCTAACCACTTCATCATGTGCGTGTAAATCTCATCTGTGCTAGTGATGTGAATGCTGCTCATGAAGTTTTCCTGGATCAGTCGGAAGACGGCGCCGTATACTTGACGGGCGACTCTGTTGGCAGCCCAGAAGAAACCGACCAGTGTCAGGACTAAAGTCGGGTCGATACCCAGGTTGGAGCCGATCATCTGATATAGCAGCAGCAGGGACCGAAAGACCGGGTTGAACTGCCCGCCCAGCATGGGCAGCAGACTCTCCATCATTTTGCTGTTGCCAGTATAGGATTTCCCTCCGGTCATGTTCTCGGCCATGGCCGTGAAGTTGCCCCTGAGAAGGGTCGAGAAATCCATCTTGCCTAAGTCTATCATCGAAACTGAGGGGCTGTGGATGATGCGGTCGGCTCAGTCGGTGAATGGAGGTTCTATGCCAGCTTATATATGTTGGTCCGATAACCAATGACAACGAGCGTGCTAAGGTGAGGTGATGTCGATGAGGCAGCCAAGAGACGCGTTCACTTCGGGCTCTTCCCTGCCTACCTAGTCAAAGCCCGAAAGTACCGCACATAAGAGGGCGACCAAGGGGAAACGCCACTGCAGCCTTGCAGGCTAGTCGGCAAGATGACTGAAACCGAAATGGTTGCGGGCTGCCCGGGTGGCGATTATAGTCACACTCTGCCGTGGACACGGCGTGACGGTTACGAGACTAGGAGAGTGCCGCGTGTCGTGTGTTGACCATTCCGATTCGAAATGGCTCTAGCCAGAGAGAATGGAGGGAGACGTGTATGACTGGAGCTACTGTTGGCGTACATATCGGGTGGAAAAGATTGGTCCAGCTCAATCGAGCGATGTACACAGTAAAGCCTAGCTGACCGGCAAAACGACATGCAGTGATGTTGCACTTCAAATCAGTAGCGCCACCCAATCGTTGTTGAATGCTCTTGGACGAATGAATAACAGCAAGTCAGGTCTGCATGTGAGTCATACAGAACCAGTCTGGATGCTGACAGAGACAGTCCATCCCGGCGAGGGCAAAGCGGACTTTTCAACGGATGGTTGAAGAAGTCGAAGTCGAATGCCTTTTTCAGGAACCGTCTGGTTCGAGCCCAATAAGCGGCATTTTGTCTAAACGATAACTCCAACTGATCCGGGGGCGAAGTTTGTAAAAGTCATGCTAGCTACCGAGTGTACACCAGTACCTCGGTAACACTGGGTGCAGCACCCCTAGGTGGCGAGCCGTCTTGTGTATTGACCTATGTGGAACCCCACATCGGCCGACGTGTCCGGACTGACCAACCGCTTGCTCGGCTCCGAATCCGACGCCCGAACAGGAGAAACACTCATCTTCCCGGTTCAATAGACTAGAACACGGCTGGAAAAGACCAGCAGAGGTCTAGCACGACAACGACGTGAGCTTCTTTTGACCTTTCTCTTGATATCTGACTCATGCTCATCCGCGATGGGGCCCATTCGTCTCAAATGGAACCACGGCGCCTTGTTCACCGTGTAACACTGCGTCAAGTTCCCTGAGAAGCTCCAAGTTGTTGGAAGCCAAGCCTGGAGCACAATCGATTTGCTCCAGGGGTCGCGCGGTGGTCTCCAATAGAAGGAGACCTGATCCCCTGGAAAACTGGACTGAAGCGCTTCTCATGCGCCAGAGCCATCATGGTGGTCGACGACGGGACGTTCGCCGTGAAACTCTCCCGTCGATTCACAATCCACATCAATATCATTTGGATACGTACCATTCACCGCATTTATCATAATTTCTGCTACCAGAATCGTTGGCCTCGTCTTATCTTCGTCTTGGAGCGGTAGAGATACTCGGTCTATCAATCCTTATCCTCTACGTCCTTACGCACGTTAATCCGAGTCTTCGTCACTGAAATCGTCGCCCTCGCTGTCGTCCTCGTCTTCGTCGTTGTCATCCTCCTCGTCTTCAAGCTCCTCTTCATCATCTTCGCCCTTCAGGCCGTAATCGTCGTGGAAGTGGGCGAGCTGCTGCACACCCGTCTTGTAACCCATCTCCTTGAAAGACTTTTCAATGTTCTAGACGACAGTCAGCAAAACCACAATGTTAGGGGGCCTACGTGAACTGACCTCTTGGAGAATTGGAGCACATGTAACGACAATATTGTTCTTGCCCGGCTCAAAAAGCGGCATGATAAGCTCCTTCAGCACCGTCTTAATCTGCTGGTTGGTTACGTCGCGAACATCTCGCATGATCTTTTTGTGCCAGTCAAGCGGCAGACTGCGAACAACGCCGAGCATGAAGTTCTGGGCCGCCGCCGACGCCATTGTCGACTGCTCGTCGGCGAACTGGACAACGACCTGGCTGATAGCGCCTTCCTTCAGGTGGCGGTCAATTTCGACCTCACCCTCAGCAATCTTGCGAATCGTCTCGCGCGACGCCGCGAATGCTTTGCTCACGTCTGGCGAGCGGTACACCTTGTACTGAACCGTACCTGTATCGAGCTCTCGGCCAAAGTACGAGCCGTAGGCCAGACCCTGGCCGCGGACAGAGTTCCAAAGAGGGCCTTCGGTCGTCTCGAGGTAGCCAATCGCCACCATGATGGCGGGCAGACGCGGGTCCTCAAAAGACGTGATGCCCTTGGCGGTGCTGATGCCGTAGGAGCTGTCTGCTGTGGTCATGGGGACGATGACGGCACCGACAGTGCCGGGTTTCTGCCCCTCCTCCGTAAGAAGCGTGTGCGGTTTGATGATGGGGATTAACTCGTCAGATCCCTTGAGATCGTTGCTGAGGAGGTCCCAAGCGGCGACGGGTTCGGGAAGCCGCGCTACGTCGGCCGTAACCAGAACACGCACGTTGTTCGAGGTGAAGAGCGATGTGCGTAACTGCTCGAACCACGACAAAACTTTGTCGGGGTCGGAAGCAATGAGCTTCTTGAGGCGGCGCAGGTAGACAGCCCTGACCAGCGCCCGCTTCGCGACAGAGTAGGACTCTTTCTTCATGTGAATAGACATGTCGACTTCTGCAGCCATGGATCTACCATCACGCTTGAGCTCAGGAATATCGGCCAGGTGCTTCTGGACGCCGGCCTTGAGGCGCTGGATGTCAAAGACGCTGTCGAACATCATTGTTCGAATCCAGTTGATAGCGGTGGAGTACTTCGAAGGCTCAATCTGGAACTGGACCATGACGCCGTCAGGGTCACCGTAGTCTCTTGTAGAGCGCAGACCATAGCTGATGGTGTCCTGTTCCAGCTCCATGACGACCTGCTCAAAACCGACCTTTTGCCCGTCGCGCATGATCGGGGTGTTGAAGAAGTTGTCGTTGAAGATGGGAAGCAGAGGCTTCAGCTCGATAGGCACCTGTGACGTGCCGAGATAAACAGTCAGATGGACGAAATTTGTCGGCACGCTCTCGAATTGGATAAAGAGGGGGTCGTGTCCCTGCTTGGCGTCGTCGATGACCTTCTGCGCCGTGTTGTTGCAGAGACCGAGAGTCTTGGCTTTTCCGGACCGCGCTGTGTCCGACTCGATGAAATGAATCGATTCGGTGCCCGGAACGGGCCACTGGTCGATCACTGAGGCGGGAATGGGCTCGTCATTCTTAGCCTTGGCAGCGTCGAGGCGCTTTTTGAGATTGGTGAGACCTTCGGGGCCGAGCTCTTTCTTTCTCTTTGCCAGTCTTGCCTCTTCATCCTCCTTCTGCTTTTTGGCAAGCTTCTGGGATGGCTTGCCGAGGATAGAGACGTGGGGAGCATCAGAAAGCCACTTGCGGAGAAAGTCTCTCCACTGAGCATCCGTCCACTTCTCAAGCTCTTCGTACTCTGACAGAGACTCCAAATCCCTGAGAGTGGAGCCATCACGTTTGCCGAAAAGATAGTCCGTAATGATGTTGTTGGAGTAGAAGCCCTCCGACTCCTCGGCCTGGAACTTGACTTGCAGACGTTCTCGGTGGATGCAGGAGGTGAGGTACTCTATGTCCAACGGCTTCGATGCAACCTCTTTCAGGAGGTCGATCACTCTTTTCTCAACAAACTCCAACTTCTCTGTCTCAACGCCAGTCGGCTGGAACCAGATGACAGAATTGGGCCTGGCGTCCCACCAGTATGAGACTGAGCTGGCGAGCTCCTCTTTCTCCACGATGACGTTCTCGAGGATTGAGACAGAAGAACCGCATAGATATGTCAGCAGCACGTTGAGAGCAGATGTTTCGATGATATCGGTGCAGCTAGGTCCGAAGAAGGCTATGGTGATCTCGCCGACGGATTCATCTTCCTCAGGGAACTCGGCCGTCGTGATGATTGTTTCATTGAGCGCAGGTGGCTGTGCTGAGTCGATCCAAGGTCTACATCTCACGTCAGCATCACCATGTACTTCGCAAACTGTGCAGCTACCCACCTCTTGAACGGGGAATCCAAGGGCGGCAAGTCGTCCTTGATGCTCTCCTCAAACTCGTCGAGAATCTGCAGCAGGTTGCTGTGGTCCGCTTCGCCGATGATGACTACCGCAAGGTTGCGGGGCTGGTACATGTCCCGATGAAACTGTCGAATACGGTCGGGTGTCAGGACGCGCAACGCCTCGGTCATGCCGCCGGTCTCGTAGCGGAAGCCCACGTTCTCTGGGTAAAGCAAGCGACGAGCCCGAAGGTCCATGATCTCGGCGCACTTGAACTGAACGGCTTGCATCTCCGAGTACACAACACCGGCATCATTGCCCTCGCCGTCGATATGATGTACCTCAGTCACGCACGCCTCGTCGGTGAGGACAGGCAAGATGACATGTTCGAGGTACACGGGCAAGATCTGAGAAAAGCCTTCCCAGCCGGCGCTTTCGAGCGTGTAGGCAGTGTGGTCCACCGCCGTCCAGGCATTTGTGCCGGAATAGGCTCGGGAGGCCAGCTTGTCGAGGAGCCCCTTGTAGCGGTAATTTTTGGAGCCCATGAAGACCAAGTGCTCGAGGGTGTGGGGAGCGCCGGAGTCATCAAAGATCTCGGTTGCGAGTGTGAAGTAGCCGTTGGTCTTGGGACCCTTGCGATCGGCCACGATCACCTGCATGCCGCTCCTCTCGGAGACATACTGGCTAATCTGACACGGGGCGTAGTCCGTCTTGAAGCTCTGCACCTTGCGGAACCGCGGTGTGTGGTGCTCTTCGGACGACATGACGTCTGATTTTGCGAGCAGGATGTGGAAAGATCTGGACGAGGTCTTAGCTTGGTTCAATGCTCGGTTGCAGGTCGCGGAAGACTGCTGTGGTACAAGACACGGGGAAAAGGGCGGAGAGAGGATAGTTTGGATACTCATGGCCCGCGGACGTGGAAAGGGGAACTAGCTGTCCCAACTTGTTGAACCGTTATTGGGGTCCGGTGACAACGGGATCCTGAATTTTCCACCCAAAGAAGAACGGGGTTTCGGCGCCAGGAATAGCGAGAGAGAGAGAACGAGAACAAGAGAGCGGGTAGATATAGGAAAACAGAAAACAGCTGTCCGCAAGCTAACCAATGCTCTCCAGACAATATATACTCGGTCCCGCAGGGCAAGCTCTCACCGTAATAGCGGGGAGTACAAAAACGCCTAGTGTTACGACCGCAATGGCGATCGCCACTTGACTAGCTCTGAGCCTAAGCATGTTGCTATGCCGGACTCGACACGGGGACACTGGGGTTCAACCGGCAAGTTGCGTTGGTGCAAATTCGTCGTCATGAAGTGAAGCGGCGGATGCGCCGTCGTGGACGGGAAACACAGCAGGCGGAAAAGCAGGGAACATGACGACGTGAACCAATCGGGGATTTTGTATGAAGCCCAAGGCAAAGAACAACGAGAAGGACGGGAGGTGCAGCAGCTTACCGTACAGAGAGGCGATTTCCCAGCCAAATGGTCAGTGGTGAAGAAGACCAATGTGCCTTCCTGAAGCACGCCGGCCAGCCCGTGATAGGAAACGAGGTAGCGGTTTCCTTACCGCCAACCAAAGGCCCTGCCTTACTCGAAGATGGAGGGGTAAGGCAAGATGTCTGCTGGGGCCTCTAGCGATCCCGAAAACAAGATTGGAATCAGAGATACCTTTGCGCTGCGTCTATGAGTTGCCGCAATAGTCGGAGTTGTCGCGGGGCACAAGAACAATCTAGAGAGATATCGTGTTGCCGAAGTGGACTGTAGGATGATCGCATTGGTCCATCTGCCCCTCCAAGGTCCGCCTCCAGGGCAAGGGACCGGTGGAGTCTGTCCTCATTTTGTGATTTTCCCAAAAGTCATCAGCAAAACGATTGGTCATCTGCCGCGTCGGGCAGTCCTTAAGCGCCAGCCGCTCGGCAAAAATTCGGAAGGTGCTGTAAGGCACGTACCCACTCCGGCGCCGAACTGTGACGTGGGTTGTCCTTTCGGGACAGCTATGCTATCGCTTTCATAATTACCTGTAATCTCGTCCGTTCCCTGGTTTAATGTGGCATTGTTATTACCACGACGAGGCAAAGTCCTCGCTGTCGCTCAACATCAACCCCGCAACACCAGCGAAGATTCTTTGACCCTGCATCAGTCACTGCAAATGAGCAGTGAGTAATACTCAGCAGTCGCATCCCGATGCCGAACGCAGTTCCACCGGCCCACGATACCGAGAACTTCGAGAAGCCATACACAGATCCGGCGCATGCAACCACGACGAAAAAATGGCTGTTGAGCAAGGCTCTCATGTCCCCGCGCAGGTCGGAGAGGCTATAGTCGCCTTCGCGCTCGAAGGACACTTCCCCGACGAAGAACTGTCTTCGCTACCGCTCTCCTCTTCCGATCTATCGCCTGCAATCGAAGCACTAGAGAGGGCGAAGGGAGACTTGGAGGTATGGATAATGTTTTGTGGGTCGCATAGGCATGTTGTTGACGTCTCCGTAGTCCGAAATTCATAAGATCAACGAGGAAACCAAGGGCGATGTCAGCTCCTGGGTGAACAACGCCAAGACGCTTCAGGAAGACATCCTGCGGTCCAAGAGGCTGGCCGACGATATTGTCCGACAATCAGAGGCTCCGCAGGTTTCAGGAAAAGCTACACAGGATGCCGAGGAACACGCCCAATTTCTGGAGAAAGAGGTGCTTTATACTCAACAGCTGCATGAAGTGCTCAAAGGGATACAGCAAGTGAATGAGCTTCTGGGCGAAGTCGAGCAGGCAATGAACGAGCGGCGCATCGTCGACTCTCTTCGATGGCTGGAAAGTATGGCCAGTTCGTTCCTGTCACCGCGAGAGATAGCTGACGCATGCAGAATCATGGGCGGAGCTCGACATAGTGCCCGTCAACAAGAAAGCCTGCCGAGTTATGAGACTGTTGGACCTACGAGCGTTCGAGCTCAAGTCGCACGTTCACGATGTTTTCGACCATGTTTGGGCGTCACTTGTTCACACAGACTTGGAAATCGGATCTCTTGCCATATACACTAAACGCGATGGTTACTCCCCCCCCCTCCTTAATCAGCGAGTCGGGCGGCTGACAGGACGTAGGCGAACAAATGACCCTTTCGGAGGCCATCATTGGTCTTCAAGCATACAAGGAAGTCGAAGATCGAATGTCACGGCTTTGGCACGACGTTGACAAGGCCATTGTGTCTCCCAGAATGGACGTCGAGGCTTCATCACTACCGTCCATTCGTGCTGATGAGGTTGGTCACAAACACCCTCGTACTTAACAAACGCTAACTCATATCAGAACGTAGTCGATCTGCATGGAGAAGCCGGCAGGTCAATAGACGAACTGTTGACAGACCTCCAGAAATTGGTCGAATTTATGGCCAGAAGACTCACCCCCGATCTATTGATATTTTTTAGCCCTATTATGATGAGCGATGTGGTACCAAGGCTCATTCAGGTGTGGCTGGACGCTGCAGTGCCTTCGACGCTGAAAGACCTTGACCAGTTCCAAGCCGTCATCCAGTCCGCTCGGGGCTTCTGCGAAGTGCTCGAGGCCAACGGGTTTACAGGGTTTACGGAACTCAAGGAGTGGGTCGGCAGTGCCCCATCAATATGGCTTGCCAAGTGCAGGGAGACGGCTCTCGACTCTGTCAGAGTTAAGATGTCGAACGGTTGGTTTCCGCTATTCTTCGCATCGTTGCCAGACTAACATCACCCAGGCCTTGGTGTTCCAAGACAGGTCGAAAAGGTCGAAAAGCAGATGGTGTCGCGGTCTGAAGGCAAGCAGTTAACGGCAAACGGCGTTGCTGGCACCACAACCGATGATGACTGGGGCGCCGCGTGGGGAGTCGATGATGTGGAGGAGAGTGCCGATGCTACGGACACAACGCGAACCACCCAGGAGGAGGACGACGGTGCAGATGCTTGGGGCTGGGACGACAACGACGACGCGACGGAGAGTAAAGAAGAACTTAAAGAGCAGGCGCCGCAGGAACAAACAGTAGAGGACGATGACGACGACGCAGCTGATGCTTGGGGATGGGGAGACGACGACGCGACGGAGCTGCAGCCCGAATCCAAGCCTCAAGTCTTCAAGACCCAGACCAAGAAGCAGAAGACGACGCCCGTCGAGCACGCCGAAAGCAGGGAAATGGTTCTCAAAGAAACATACCACATATCTTCTATGCCGGAGCCAGTACTAGAGCTTATCCTGGCCGTCTTGGAGGACGGCGCGGCTCTCACACAGCCCGAGTATGCCATGTCTCATCACCTAACAGCATCTAGCTAATGGTCAACAGATACGAGAGCAGCCCGGTGGCAGCCGCGGCTCCAGGCCTCTTTAGTTTGCCGACCTTTGCACTAGCCATGTTCCGAGCAGTGTCGCCGCACTACTACTCACTAGATATTGGCGGGAACATGTAAGTAGTCTCTCATGATATTCGGCCTAGGCTGACAAGCGTAGGTTTCTCTACAACGATGCCATGTACCTGTCCGAAAAGCTCGCCGACCTGGCGTCAACGTGGAAGGCGCGCGAGGACCTGACGACTAGGGCCCGGAACATGCTGCGCATCGACAACGACATCAAGAGCCTACGGAATTTTGCAACGCGCGCATACACCAACGAGCTGGGAGTGCAGAAGACAGTCCTTCGAGACCTGCTGGGAGGTAAGCAAAGCTCTTGCCTAATCTGGGCTCAAGGTCGCAGGTGCTAACGCAAATGCACAGGCGATCAGAGTCTAACGCAACAGGATGAACTAGATAGCTGCGTGGACTCGGCAGTGGCGCGAGTCCGATCCCTGGCGGTCACATGGGAATCAATTCTGGCGCGTTCTGTGTGGTATCAGGCGGTGGGGTCTCTCGCCGATGCCATCTCATCCAAAATCATTGGCGATGTGATGGACGCGTCGTCTATTGGCCAGGACGATGCCTACAGGATAGCGCAGCTCATTGCAAAAATCACAGAGCTAGACGACCTCTTCCCTCCGTCGCGGTCGACGGCTCAGGGGCAGCAGGACGGGGCGGACGGGGTCCCGACGACGGCGCAGTACGCGGCCACGTGGCTCCGGCTCCAGTACCTGAGCGAGGTGCTGCAGTCCAACCTCAACGAGGTCAAGTACCTATGGCACGACGGCGAGCTAAGCCTGTACTTTTCGGCGGATGAGGTGGTGGACCTTATCGAGGCTAGCTTCGACGCCAACCCGCGGATGAAGGAGACCATCCGGGCCATTCGAGAGAACCCAAACCCTGTGCACAGCTGAGGTGGGGTGGTCTGACGCTGAAAGACGATAGGAGACGGATCGAAGGCAACACATATGAACCAGAAGAATGAGAGAGAGAGATCTGTGATGTAATGTAATAATACCTTGCGAGCTGTGTCGAACTGTTTCCTCAATACGTACAGAGTATTACAAGTACAGGTACTATTGGAAAGCACCACCCACCCCCTCCCCTCCTTGCCCCTTTCGCGCCCCTTCCACCTCAATGAATCGTACACCCCTTGGACTAGGCCCACCCCTACCTGTCCTCGAAAGGGAGGGAAAGGGGTCAAACTAAGTAAACACCGTCGCACCAATCCGCAAATGGACCCACACGTTCCTCCTTTCCATTCGTTTCTCTCCACATTCTCCAACGCGAATGGTGGATCCTGTCGGCCTCGGCACCTTCCACCCCCAAATCTCCACCTTCCCCCAACTATCTGGGAAGTTTTTTTCTTTTCCGCACATTGGTCAATTTCAAAATCTGTTTCTCACCTGTCGTCCTCATCGTGATCACCCAAGAGGATCCATGACACCGCTGCAATCTTTCGTTTCCGCCCCCATGGCGTTGTCACATTTCTGATAATCGGAATTTCTTCGCTTTTTATCGATGTAATCCACTACGTCGGGCCTTCCGTGTAACACCAGCAACATAATGCCCGGCGGAGTAGCAAAAGCAGCATGCGCTATTCTCTCTCCTGCGTACCTGCGTACCCATTTCCTCCATACTACTGACAGCCTCAAAAAGTCATATGTACTCCCTGCGCGGCAAAAAATCTTTGCCCAAGGTTGCTGATATCCATTTGGCCCTAAACTCTACAAACAAGTTTTTCCTCCTCCCACACCAAACCTTTTTTCTCACCTGACGGGAACTCCATACGTGGCACATGGCGAAATGGTACTTCACTTTGGCTCCTGAGTGCTGCATTTGCAAGGTGCTGCTGCAGACATCGAAGTTCCGAACAGGTTTGAACACATTGCACGCCTGCCTAGCTGATCTTCGCTGCCCGTCAACATCCCTACCCTGTCAATTGTGTAACCCAGAATGCCCCTCTCCCTCCCCGGGTTCGTCGGTCAACAAACATACCCCCCTTCGATTCCCATCATCGTCAAATTCCCCGTGTGTGGGCGTGTGATCCGACGTCGTCCAGGACATTTCTCTCCGACGACAAGTATTCGAGACAACTCGCTGTAGAGATACCTCACAATGCCTCACCTTCCGAGTCCGAATCCTCCTCCGCACTTGAAACTATATCCTCCCTCCCCGCACACATCCCTCCAAGTCGCCTGTCTGCACAACTCCATCCATTCACAGTGACATCTTGTATGTTTGATCATCTTGTTGCTGTTTGGTTTTTCCCCAGACATGTGTAACGCGAGCTCTCGGGCCCTCTCCCGATCCTCCTCCGGATGACACGGGACAACCAGAGGCATCTTGAAGAAGTAAACGGTTGAGGCAATACCTTATCTTGTTGGCCAATTGTCATGCGTCCTCTCTCAGCTAAGCCGCAGTCTGCCGAGTTTCCCGTCCTGCTCGCTTTCTCGATTTCAACCCGGGGGTATCTCATCTTCGACACAGGAGTCGAACAGACCCCTCCCCCCCACACAGGTCCGTATGTGGTTCCTCTCTGCTCCTGTTGCAATTTAGTAAAGGTACGGATACCCTTACTAGCATCACCGAGAGATGGAGAAGTCGAGTGCCCATGTCGATGTGCGTGAGACAGTGTTTGGAATCCTCCCTCAAGCACCGGCACACCCTCTCCGGCAGCGCGGAAATTGCACATGTTACACCATACCTTTAAATTTCCACTCCATTCCATCGCTTCTCGTGTCACCCCAAGCTTGTCCCTGGCGATCAACATGTTAATGCACACACCCCAACTACTGCGTAGGAAACTGGGCACAATCTTCTGCCCCTCTGGACTCTCTTTGAGCACGGAGCACCAAGCGCTCACACAATGACACACGCCCTTTCCCCACCCCGGCCCGGCTGCGACCGCCCCGCTGCCGGCCCTCTTGCCATGGAGTCCGTCCCCATATCCATTCATTGCGACAACATCATAAGAAAGAGAGAAACAGCCCCCAAACTTTAATACCCTCCCCCAAGACATACCTGTACGTACATCGTACACTCGCGGTCCACATTATATCTTACCACAAGCTATCTGATCTCGATCGACCTGCCGAGTCCCCTCTCTCGGTCAGATTCTCTCACCCGTACACGTAGTCGCGGCAGCCCGCCTCACCCCAATACGCTCCATCCTTCATCTTTCTCATCATAGGTTACGAATTCAAAACAACCTCGCACATTTTACACTCCCGCGTTCGGTTTAGCCTCGACAGCATTTCCCAACCTCTCCGACGTGCTGGACACCACCAAGGCCTAAACACTTTGAGATTCCCTCCTTCACCTGAGTCAACGTTAACTCCAAAAACCACCAAAACATACTCTACTCTAATCAAGAACCCCGCTCCGCCCCTGGCTCGGAAATGTATCAAGGGGAGACACGATAGAAAAACGTACCTATGACCCTTGTTTCTTCCCCCCGTGATCATCGACGGGAAGAGCAAGACACACACACACACACACATACACACACACATACACACACACAGCCCGACAGGACCTTCCCTCTTGTTAGTTGTCCCGGGAGAAGTCCCATCATCAAAGTACGTGATGCATGCTACACCGCAGTCTGGCTCGGCAGGCATCCGCCGCCGTGAAATGTGCCGCCCCATCATCCCACATCAACATCTCCCGATGAAATGCAGACCAGCGCACCGCGATCGTCGCAACCGCAGCAATGCTGAGGGAGGAAAACAGGTTAATGGGAACACTAACAGCATAGCGACGTAAGCTGGAAACACCGTCTTGACCCTCTCTCTCATTTCATTCGTAAGCTGCGTGAGGAAAACTACGACGCTGATAACGAAGCAACCTTTCGTTTCCTCCCATCAGAAAGAAGGTGTATGATCCAGGAACACTTGACAACCAATTCCGCATTTCACACCCCAAGTTCGTCTGGCTGCGTCTCACAACATTCAGGCCCCTTGGCCGTCGCCCGTTCCATTCATCCCAGATTAGCATGCTTCTTGTTAATGCTTAATCCTGCCCTGCCAACCCCGCCCCGTGGACCATCCAGGCGTTCCGTTGTCCTCACTTCCCTCCCAATATGGCTGGTCCAGCCCCTAATCGAATCCATCACCTCTCGATGATGGGTATTGTATTCTGCACCTGTGAGAACATGGCCCAAAATGGGCGCTTGTCTGCCACTTCTGCCAGGTCTTGTGATGCTCTTGTGCGAGAAAAAGAAACTTTTTTTCCTATGGTCTTTTTTCGACTCTTGCTTTCATGTCGGATTGATCCCGATTCTAGTGTTCCTGTCCATTCCTGACATGTGGTATATGCTATCCTTTCCCTTTCAAAAGTCGACGCCCGGCCATCTGGCTCTCGGGGTGACTGACCGTATGCCCCTGATTTCGCCGTCCCAATGATAACAGCACCGAAAAGAAAAGAAAAGTCCACCGTAGAGAAATGGAAAATCGGGACAAGATACAAATGAAACAAAGTCCGGTTGGTATCCCTAATAGCCACGCGTCCTTCAAGGAATGCGGGTGAAACGAAAGAAACTATAGTCGTAGACTACTCCAGGAAGTTCTCATCCATGCCAACAGTGCGCCGCAGTCGAATGCCAAAGGGGGTATTGATAGTTGATAGCACATTGAATCCAAAAAAAAGATGGCGCGCTGAATTCTGTCTTTTGGGTTCGGCCGTGTCGTGTCGCCCCCGGGGGGTGCAGTTGCAGGGCCCCGGGAGTGTGTCGTGAAATCTGTGTCGATACTGATACAAAACTTGGGGAATAAGAAAAAGAAAGGAATTTTATGCCAAGAAGTGAAGGTTTCGAAGACTAGCCTTCGTAGCTCGCCTTGTCCATGCTGGACTTGGGGCTAATGTTGTTGGAGCGCGTGCCGAACGTGTTGAAGACACGTCCGACCCCTCGGGGCTTGGTGGCGCCGGTCGTCTCTGACGCCTCATCGTGCTTGATCAAGACCGTCTGGACATTGTCAATGTTGATGCGGCAGAAGAGGGTCGAGAAAAGGTATTGCTCGCCATTGTGGTCGAAGAGGGGAAGCGTGCGGTAACCGCGCTTGAGGCCGTTGAGCTTGGCGGTGTGCGTGGCAACGGGTGGGCGGTCGTTGTAACTCTCGCCATTGTGGGAGAGCTTGACCGACCAGCGAACGAAGATGAGCTCGGGGAATTTGGTGGTCAATTTGAAGGTGAACTTGCCATCGAAAATCGGGTTGAAGCCGTTCTCCGGGATGACGCGCGTCCGGAACTTGAGCGGTGAGTCGGTGGAGGGGGCCTCGGTGGGGTCCACATCCCTCTTCTCCCTCTTGTCGCTCGAGTGGAATACCTCGACCTCCACATAGGGGTCGACCGTCTTGTTATTGGGCATGCCGTTGGGTCGCATGAGTTGCTGGGCCGAGATGACGTCGATACTAAAGGTAACCTCCTCACGTTCCCTGAAACCAGACCATTCCTGAGGCATCACCTTGATCTCGCGAAGCTCAGTGGGCTTGAGCACATATCCAGACTTGTCGGTGCCACTCTCGTACATGGCCTGGTTGAGCTGCATCCCTAGATCGAACGTCTGCCAGTTGAGAGCAGCCATCTGCACGCCCTTACGCCAATACGTGACGGGGTTGAAGTTGTTCGAGGTGATTCGGGTGCGATCAGGGTAAACCCGCATGAGGTACCGCATGTTGTGACGTTCGATGGCCCTCCGCTCCTCCTTGGACTTGCTGTTCCTCATGAAACTCGATTCCATGAAAGAAAAGATGTGGTTGTACGCTTTTGCGTCGGGGGCGTCGAACCCGCCAAACTTGACTCCGGCGCAATACACGCCCAGGTCTCCCAGAACCTTGACTGTCTTGTTTGACGACCGTCTAGGGGGTATCCGCTCACCGGCGCTGTCGTTATCGCTCGTGCTGCTGCTCAGGGCATCCTGCACCTCTCCCTCGGTGATGGTGTTGACGCGGCTCTTGCTTACAAGCCGGCGGGAGGAATGGCTTGGGCTCAAAATGGGGCTCTGAGGTAGGGACTGAGACGGGATGATGCTATTATCGAGTTGGACCGGCTTTGGGTACGGCGACGTTAGGCTGTTGCCGCGACGGCGGCCGGTTGTCTCCGCTGGTTTGGGCTCCGGAGTGGGCTGCGGGCGCTTGACCTTGATCAGGACTCGCTCCTTGAGCTGCTCGGGCGAGGGAAGCTTGTCGGACGAGTCGAGCGGTACGGTTACGAGACGCGCACCGAAGGTCTCCTTAATGATGCGAGCCATCTCAGCCTGCTGCTGGGGGTTGCAGTGCACCTCGAGGGAAATCCACAGGGGGTACTTGGTCTTGACAAAGGCGTACTTGTTGATCGTCGTCATAGTTTCCTGGAAACTGATGGAAGTGGTGAGGGTCCGGCCGTGGTTGACGGTTGGTTGACCATCGGGACCATCCCAGCAGTCCACCTCGACACAGCGGCAACCGCGAGCGAGCGCCGAGATGTAGCCCTCGACGCTGGAGAGGCCGGCGACTTGACGGCCCATCAGGTAGGTGTTGTGCGAGCTGGAAACGAAGTACTCGTTGAGTGGTCGGTCGAGGGTGTACTCCTTGGGCTCCTTGTGCACGGGCAGGTTGTAAGTCGATGTTAGGAATGCCGCAAATGCTGCGTCGCCCATCTTCGGGCCGTCGGTCTGGACCGCATCCGCATCTCTAGACTTAAACTTGCGGGCAAATTTGCTGTACAGGGCCTCCCAGGCGGCGAGGTCGGCGTCGATGTTCTCCCCTTGGACGTTGCGCAAGAAGTCTAGAAACTCCTTAACGGTAAGGCCCATCTCCGGATTCGTAGCGATCTGGTGGTAGATCTGACGGATGTCGTCACGACGCTTCATGTAGCCCACGAAAGTCTGGAACTCGAAGAAGTTCAGGCGGCCAGTGTCGGTAACGTCGGCCGCGTGGAACTTAGCGCGGAGCTGACTGGGCGACGCATGGATGTGGAGGTTCCGGCAGACCCTTTGAACACCTTCAAAGTCAATGTCGCCGTCGTCGAGGGAGAGCGGCTTCTCACCGCCTTGTTTGGTCATCTCATGAAGCCAATAATCGCGGATGGCTCGGTCATTAAACGCCATCAAGGAGGCCATCAGGTCCTGCCGATGCTTGGAGATAGCCCCAAGTGTCGTGACCCAATTGGTGAAGGTGCTTGCGTCGTCGGCCACGAGGTGCATCATCTTTGTCTTGGACTTATCGGGCACGGAGTACATGATGGAGAACCACCTGGACTCTTCGGTCCCGGGCACGCCGTGGTCGATCCGATACTGCCGAATGTCGGAGCCAGTCCTGACCTCCTTGATGTCGTCAATGTAAAGGCACTTGTGGGGTCGGTTCTTGTCCCACGAGATCTTGGCCGCGTCGGGCTCAAGAACCAGGATGAAACGCTTCTTCCAGTTCTTCTTCGAGACCTTCCTGATCCAGGTGCCCTTGAGCAACTGAAAAGGTATGACGGGGCCGGCGGTGGTGTTTGAAGGAGAGGTGGAGCCGGCGAGTGAGGCGGTTGTGCTATTCGATGAGGATTCTCGGAGAGCCCCGTCGAGGCCGCCAATCAAGGACCGCAGATCTTCGACATCATCGATGAAATCGTCGTCCGACTCGCTGTACGCGGCAAAGTCGGGCGGAGCCGTGGTGTTGCTGTCACTCCTCCTGCGGAGGATACCGGGGCCCACGGTGCTGTCACGGCTATTAGGGGCGGCGGAGGACGTCCTGCGGCGGTTCTTCCAGGCCCTAGTCTTGTTCGACAGACGCCTCATGAGATTGCCGCTTTTGCTCACGGCCTCAGACATTGCGCTGGGACTGCCGACGAGGGTCTGCCCAAGTGAATTGTCACTCGTTTTCCTCGAGATGACCGACTCTGGCAGCTGGAAGGGGCCGGTGGGGAACTGGTCGTCGAGGAGCTCACGGCCCCGATGCTCAGGGGAGGCCTGAAGCGAGCTGTTGGATGTCATGACGGCGGTCTCAGGGGACATGATGGGCGAGCCCTGTTGTGAGTTTGAAGCCACCGAGGAGGCGCTTATTGCTGAGGCGGGTATAGTAGGTGGTTGCTGTTGGTGTTGCGGGCTGGAGGGGAGAGTGGTCTGGACATGGCTCGGGCGTGTGCGCCTTACATGAGCCGTCTGAGGTGTCATGGTAGGGTTGAAAATGGGTGAGGGTGTCGGTATGTTCTGAGTAGAAGTGGAGGACATGTTGGTCGTGGGGGCAGCCTTCGCTACACGCGGGTTGCAGAGGCCCCCGGCAAGATCCAAGGTGGACGATCTGGTGGTTTATAGAGAAAGCGTAGCTGTTGGAGACGGCATCCTTAGGGAGGTGGTCGTGTGGAACGGCCCGTGGAGGGATGGGAAATGCGGGGAACGGGTGGGAGAGGTTGATGGTGAGATATCGAGGTGGGCGTCCCACACACACGACGCTTTCTGGCAGGCAAGGGTTCCTCCGAGAAGGCAGCAGCAGGCGTGGGGAGACTGATGATCTACTGCCACGGTGTTGCGAGCGTCGCCGCGCGGTGCGATGCGACGCGGCGCACCGAAGGACCTGACAGACCACGCGGGTGGTTCGTACCGGTACACTGCAGGCGAACCAGCAGTCAGGCGTGGTCAGGTAGGGCGAACGGGCAGTGTCGAATTGGGCCAATCGAGGACGCAGGCGTCTGTCGTTTCGTCTTCGAGTTCCTGCCTCTGGCCTTGGGTTATTGGATTCAGCGGACCCAAGCCGTCGCTGTGATGGCTCACGGCGTGAGGGCGAGAGTGATGTGGCAGGTGGTATGCAAGCAGCTGATTCGGGTCTATTTCCTGGTTGGGGGAGATGGGACCGACAGCGTTAGCAGCTCGGAATGCAATGTTCCCGCGGCGGATGCTCGTTCGTTCCTCAGTGTCCTTGGCTCGCTTGCCGGCTGGTAAGGGACCCTAATGCCAGGTTGCAGGTCGTTGTCTGGGAGAGTATCGAACGTGACTCGGATGGGAGGTGGTTCGGCGCAAGGAAACTTTTGGAACCTTTGGAAGGCTGCGCGCGGCGCAACACGCGAAGCGGCAGTTGCAGATGACTGTGAGAGTCTTGGTCTGTCGAACGTTAGGCGACAGTTGAAATTCTTTTCTGAACAAGTCGTGTGTGTAAGCGGGATAGAAAAATGAGTTGTTCTTCTCCTCTTCTTCTGCAGTTTGAGGAGACAAAGACCAGTTTTGTCAGCGGCGGGTGATAGTGGTGGTCGTCGTTGTCATTGTCGTCGATGCTGTAAGAAGAGGGCAAATACGGTGCGGTGCGCGCGAGACTGGCTGGCAACAGGCCGAAAGTGTGTGGTGGCAGTCGGTCTTATGTGGGCGGGAGTGGTAGCTGGGGGCCGGGAAATTATGAGTAGTCAGAGCGGAGGTGTAGCAGTGCTTTATTTTGGAGTAAGGGCAAAGGCCAACACAAAAAATCGACAGGGCCAAGAGAGTGAGAGAGAGAGAGAGGGAGGGAGAGGGTGGAAACGAAGGGAAACGACTACGGGCCCCCCAAAGAGGTGTGCGTGCTGGGTGTAAGGCAGAGCGAGGTACTGAGCCAAATAAGACACAGAGAGTGTGGGAATCACGCCGTAGGGTGCGAAGGGTGGGTGACAGACAGGACTCATCAGAGTGCGAGAGGGGGAGACTTAGGGGTAAGGAGAGAAAGACAGAGACTCACTCAGAGATGGTGACGGGACGGGCGTGGGGCAAGTCTTGCAGGTACGTACTTGAGCTTTGCTTCGAAGAGCTTAGCGCTGTTCCTCAGTTCACGCCCCTTCGCCCTCCCATTTCCTCCCCCATTTGGCTTTGCCCATCCCTGCGTCCGCTTTTATTTTTATTTCCTTCTCTGCGTCCTTCTGTCTTTTTCGCCGTCTTTTCTCCCCATCTCTTCCAGCGCCTGTTTATAACCCCTGCCAGTCAGTCATGTACGCCGCAGTAAGGCAAGCCAGGAAGGTAGGTACTTGCACATTGCGGAGTACCTCCTTGCAGCCTGAACCCCCTTCTTTTGCCCTCGAGTGCCCGTATCTTTTTTTCGCATTCCTCGTCCGGCCCTCCGGCCCCTCCCTCATTACCCGCGAACCTTTGGGCCGTTACAACCCCATCCTGGTGTATCCGTACCATTTTGTGCCTTGTCTTACCAGAGCCCGCAACACACACACACACCTCTCTGTAGTGTCTGCCCCCCCCCCCCCCCCCCCCCCCCCCCCCCCNTCCGTACCTCAGCACACAACCTGCGACTGAAAGATACCCGCTCACGCCATGTGTGTCCTCTGTATCCGTACGCTATGTCGCTCCTTTTACCCATCCATCTGGGCGCCCATCTTGGCTCGCTCCCGTTTTACCTCCACGCCTTCCCTGCATACTGCCACACCATCCACTTTCCACTTCACCTCGACCTAGGTGTCTTGCTGACTTGGTACCT
This sequence comes from Colletotrichum lentis, assembly GCA_003386485.1. Classification (NCBI taxonomy): domain Eukaryota; kingdom Fungi; phylum Ascomycota; class Sordariomycetes; order Glomerellales; family Glomerellaceae; genus Colletotrichum; species Colletotrichum lentis. The sequence goes on from NWBT01000034.1 coordinate 548,231, forward strand.
GTCTTTACCGTTTTCTGTTTCTGTCCGGGTCTCTCTGTCTCTCTCTAATATCTTCCCCCTGTTTTCCCATTCATACTCCGTACATAAGAAGTGTATCTGTACATGTTGTAAAAGAGACCCACAAGGCGGAGACGCTGGGCTGGTACGGTCATTGTTGGGCGCAACCAGTTGCACATGAACGTAAGCGCCTTGGCCGTGGGACGTATCCGTACCGTTTCTCAGAGAAGAACCGACAGACCAAAGGGACTTGCTCTTCTTCCGTGCGGTGAGCTCAACGGCAACACCTCGGTGGCCGTCGTTGGGTGGGATCTGGGTCCCAGCAGCCAAAGCGGTCATGTACGGAGTACCTGTGTCGAGAATTGGACAAGAAAAAGGGGCGAGAGCAGAGCCCTTGGCCGTGATGCGTGCCCTGCGCCGGGAAATGAAGGCCCATGCTCAGTCGAACACTTTGGACAAGGCCCAGGGGACCACATACTTGGGCGAAGAAAGAGTCAAAAGAGTTTGGCGAGCGACTCGAACCCTGCCATTGCTGTCTGATATTGCTTCGTCTCTGTTACCGCCTATTCCATGCTTCCACCTCCCCATTGTGTGACGGATGGATGCGCAGAGGTACCGATAAATCAAACGTTTGGCTTTGGCTGTCTGGTGCCCTGTGAGGTCAGACTGACATGATGATTCCACGTCTGTCCTCCGCTAAAAACTAGGTGCCAGCAGTTGGTATTTCTTGTTCCCCCCCCGCCCAACCCATCCCAATACGTTTCTCTACTATTACGTTGACGCTCGTTTCGGCTCACCACTTGTACAGGCACAGGCACAGGCGCGATGGCACATGGCCGCCGGCCTCTTGATGCGTCGTGCTGTGGTGGTTTTGTGGGTTCTCGCGTACCTACTTAGCTGCAATATGACCGCATGGCCCAGTAGTGAGGAGATAAAGGGATACGTGCGGCAGATTCTCTCCCCCCTCCCCTCCCCTTCGGTGCGTGTGGCCGGCCCGTCAGGGCATTTCCTCGTCTCATTTGGCTCGCGTGCCGAACCTTCGTTTTTTGTCGGGGAGCCTCGAGCTCTCTCGTCCCAACAACACTCACTCCCTTTGGTGCTGTCCAGCTGACCACAACCTTTGCCCAGCTGTGACAGAGTCAAAATACACACATACCTGGCCATTCGAACTCGGTTTCCCAGGGGGGGGGGGGGGGNAGTTTCGATACAGGATCGGCGGTCATCACCAGTCCGCGTACCTGGTAAACCCGCTTGCGTTCCCACGTTGCCGCCGCATGCTGCTGAGTTGCTGGTTGACGCTCGTTGCTGATTGTCGGTTGCTATTCTTGAATCTACCGTTGCCCATTCATACGTCCTCCGAAGGCACTCCTCGCCTTGCCATCTGCATGTACACGTTCCGCACAGCAAAGCAGGCAAAGCATCACCCGCACTCGGACGACGTGGTCAGCCCGTCGTCGCATGCGGCCATGGGGGGCATGAGCGACATGCCCCCCAAGGCATATTGCAGTGAGATGCGATACAGCCCGGTGCTGGAGCCGTCAGCTAGCGGGCCCCATGGAACGGATCCGAGTTACCGTCGTCATTGTCCAAACTCCAGTGCAGCCAACAATTGGTCATTATTCGACAGATATCCTGCCTGCCCTTCAGGTGTGCCTGTGGCTCGCGGCCGGCCGGATCAAACCCCAAACCCGAACCCAAACGCTTTCATCAGTCTACTGTTCTCATCCACTGCGATGACAACGCCAACATGTGCCCTCACTTCAAGCCACCCATCCATGATCCATCAATCGGCATCCATCCCCATCGCGATACTGCCGAGGACGCCGCGACAGCATCACCACTCAACAAGGATGCACCTCCGAAACCGCCGCATCCACGATCCAGCACCTCAGTACGGACATTGGCTGCCTCGTCCTCCCTCCCATCTCCCAGTGTAGCGGGAATCATTCAACACACTCACCTCGCCCCCCC
>NWBT01000034.1:568970-586418 GCA_003386485.1 Colletotrichum lentis
AGCTTTAGCATGGATGCCGACAAGGGGGGGGGGAGGCACAACTGGACCCGCTCGGCACATGGTATCAGGCAACTCGTTCGGACCCTCGTCCGTCAACTGTCCGTCCGCGCCGCAGCAGCATGGGCGCACGGGTAACCCGGTGGTGTCCGATCCGGGATTCGAGGAGGGCAGGAGGAAGAGGCATGCGGGGCTAGTATCGGTATTGCTCGTTAAAGCATTGGCCCTGCGTGTTGTCACCGGTGAATGGTTGGTTCAACGGCAAGGCATGGTGCTGCGAGGTTGAGATTAGGCGGGCTCAAGTTGATGTCAAGGGGAGGTAGGGTTGATGGAAGGAAGTGCTTGAAGCTCCGGGGAGGGGGGCGTCAGGTGCGGTCTTAGCAGAGATAGACTCGAAGTATCCGAGTGTACGGGGAGGTGGAACAAGGTAGACTGGGAGAGTCGAGTATCACGATATAGTGTATGTATTTCGCCGTCCGTCCCCGGGGTGTGATACTGCCGCCCCTTTGGGTTTGGCTGACTGGTTCGAACTTCTCCTAAGTGCTGCCTCGTTGGGGACAGATGGCTTTGTGTGGTTCTTCGCAAGACTCTCTGGATCTGCGAGAGACAGATGATGGTATGTGTGTAAGCGTGTACGTGCGACAGGGGGAGTATAGGGTGCTGGCCGTTGGTTTTCGCATTAAGATACCGAGCCATGGTGTGGATTTAGTTACCACTTGCCTACGTTGCGAATGTTTGACACTGGATGATGGATGATGAGACTTCCCGGCTGTTCTTGCACCGGATCAGGAGACCACCAACCTTCAGTCGGCCCTTGGAGGGGCGTCGTCGGAGAACAGGAGGGGGGCCTCAAACGGATCGACGGACGGGCAGGGTGCCCCAAGGTGTGGCATGAGATGGGCTGAGGATCCGTTGTGTGAGTTAAATTGATTTGGTGACGGAGCGACGATTAGGCGGCTGACCGGGCAAACGTTGTGTGAGCGAGAAACAAGAGGACACGGTGAAGGGCATACAGGAATTCCGGGACCGGTCAAGAGGCGGAGGCGCTGGGCAGCACCGTGGTCAGGACGGCGGTCACTGGTACGAAGGTGTACACAAGTCGGAGCTTGCGTGGGTAACACGTTGTAGGTTAGAGTGGTTTGAGCTGTCCGCCCGAGTGAGGTTGTTTGTGTTTGATGGCATTCCTGCAGGAGGTTGTACGCGTATCTTCCTCCCTAGTGTGTAATACAGTCCTACAAAGACTAATGATACCAGGTTTATGCTGGTGGAAACACATGGGTTCGAGGACGTGTTGCGAGCCGTCGAAGCTCGTCTCAAGGCCGGCAGGGAACACTTGCGTTTTGGGCATATTACAAGAAGACAAGACATACATACGCAGTACGCTGGGCGAGGGTTGTGCGGCGGCGCCCATGAGCTCGCGTGGGAGGCCGTTGAGGGCATGGCTCTGACGAGGATGTGTGTCTATCTGCCTTTCCCCAAGCTGCCGACGTTGTTCGAGTTCGGTCGGTGACCCAAGTGCCGTTCGCTTGTATGTAAGACGTTCAGTAAGACGTGGAGAGATGAGGTGAGTAGCAAGGGGAAGGGTTGAGTGACGATTGAGATGAGATGAGAGGTAGCATGGTTCAGGGGATACTGACCGTGGACAGACAATATCTGGGGCCTCAGAAGCGTGACATGGACCGGGGCGGCGGAACCGGAGGGTTTCTGGCGCTTCCCCAAAATTCATGTCCCCCAGGCTCCCGGGACAAGGTGAGTTTCGCGGTGGGTCCGAGAGATGAATTGCGCAGGTTTAGCTGAAGCATGTAGATTGGTCGGTATTGGGAATCACTCTAGGCATGGAAGGCTGCTCTCGCCTGAGTGCTGAGTGAGGTTGGGGTTCAATGTCGTTCGGCCCTGTACATCGGTGGAGGCTGGACGCGCGGCGGCGGTGATTGTCTCGTGTGACCGGACGTCCTGCCTGCTATACCTGATAATTAAACTGTGAGAGTGTGTGAGAAGTTCCGAGGTCATGGCGCTTTGGTCTTTCGTCTTCCTACCATTGGCTCTGGCCCGAGGTCGTCAAAGCTCTGATACGGCGTGGTTCGATTATCAGCCGTTGAAGGAGAGACATGTCGGACCGCGGGCAGGCGGCGCGCCGCACGCATCGATCCTTTGAAGGTCTGTTGCGCGTGCGAAATGCGTGGCTGGCGAGCTCGCCCACGTAATTCGACATGTTGGCGTGTGTCGTTTGAGGCAGGACAAGTACGTAGTAGGAGAGATTAAACGGAGTCTGGTGTAGAAGGGGGTGAGAGGACTACACGATTCCCAACGGACCAGGCAAGCGGGAATGAGGTATCTTGTGGAGATATGCAGGAAGACGGGGATCATGGGTTCTCGCCGACGGGATGTGGAGTGCATTGAGAGATGTTGGTGTGGACCTGTCTTCGTTGGTGTTGAGGGTCGTTCGTTCTTGATTAGAAAAAGGGGCATATGTTTGAGAGATATTGGTGCGAGGTTGAAAAGATAGTCTTGGAGTCTTTCTTTGGGGGGGTGGGGGGTGGACGGTGACGCGCGACTAGGTAGTGAAATAAAGAACATCGGCCGACGCTTGAATGTAGTGGGAGATCATTTGGCGGGGGGGGAGGGAGTGTTCCTACAGCCGAAGGAGTCGATGGCATGGAGATGGAGTTGTTAGTTCACTATATGAAACTGTTGGTCCGACGTACAAGGAGGGCATGTTTCTTTTTGCCATCAGATGGCAGAAGTTTGTCCCCGGGCCTTTCTGGGGTGAAAAGAGAGCAAGGACCCAGGCGTCGATCTGGTCTAAATCTGTGCTTGCAGTTGATCTGCAAGAAGGAGATGGGGATGGTTTAGCGAGTGAATGAGCTCTGACTCGATCCGCCCCTTTTCCCCTATTGCCATGCTTGGTTTCGTGTCTCTGATGATGTTTCTTCCTTTGTGAACAAATTTATTGCAACAGATGATCATGAGAAGCCTGATAAAACTTGACGAGCCCTTGCAAGCTCAGGGCCGGTTGCGAGTCACTTTCCTGCTAGCAGTTGTCGTTGTCTCTGGTTTAGATTTAACCAATATGGACCAATCAATCTCTTTCGAATCATGACTACGGATAGGCACTTGTTGTTATCAGGATTGAGCGTTACGCCTTTACGTAGTTGAGCTGCATATTCGTGCACAACAGCAATGTTTCAAAAGTCTTGCTTATCTTGAACGACCACAGGACAAAGCCAAGGTTCCAGGTGTGGAAGGTTTAGGTTCAGTGTTTGGGTTACAATGTTGTTGATAGGGTAAGGACAACACATGGATAGTTCCCGAGTTCACTCTGGCAACAAGACTCGCCGTTAATAGGCCTTGTTTTCTTCATCGCCTTTCCGCCCAGGATGTGTTCCCTCTTCTTGACGTGGGATATAACAAGAAAGGCCGGAGCCAATGGGTAGCCGGGTATATTGCTGATGGGATGTCGCAACCTTCTCTTTAAGTAACAGCTTCGACATGTCCCACTAACTCATTGAGACAGTAGTGGAATACATTGTGAATTTACTTGGACACTGTCAAAGCCTAGCAAGTTGCAAGAGCTTACTTCTTAGTCTCTAGTTCATGTCAACGAGATCATGCAGGCATGTGTAGAAACGGGGTTCCAAGCATTCAAGCCTGCCCTCTGTTTCTCAAGCAACTATAGTCCCAAGCCAAGGCCTCGTCGCTCAGCCCATCTTTATTTCTCCTTGATCTTGTCTTGAACTCATTTTGAAACAGTTGAAAAGTGGCAGAAAGGACGGCAGGGGAATGCTATCATGAAGGGTGGTGGTGGCTGAGCATCATCAGTCCAGAGATTGCCGCCAAAGTCAATATCCCATGTTGTCACCATAGTATACTCTTCATCGCTTTCAACGAGCACAACTATGGGATACTATTACAGAGTGTCCGTTAGAAGCTGGAGAATGGCTGGTATCTCTTGCTTGTAAATGTTGACAAAACAGGGTTCACAGTCGGGTGCCAGAGTCGGGTGCCAGAACTCATCACCAACCTATCAAGGCGGCCCGCCCTTTGCCCCTGAGGTTGAAAGAGGCGCCTGTTTGTATATTTGAATACACATACGTCAACGCCGAGAAAGAGGCAGAGAAGAACACGGTGTGAAATCCACCAGATAGTTTCACCCTCAAGATCTTGGATGCCCCTATGGCATCCGAATTCAGTTGACCATGGCTTCACGGGTGTAGGTGCCGTGGCTCCTAAAATTAAGAAATCTTAATATCTTTGAGAGGAGGCTTGGTAACCACTACAACGTTTCCGTAGTTCTCGTGCCGAAAGGCGTTATCACATGAAGCGTGTCCGGCCACTGCACGACGGTCGAGACACAGCAAATCCTTCAGTGCAGCATCGACTCATAGCCCAACGGGGTGATTTGCATCTCACCGTAACCACAACAGTGATAGGCGGCCTCTGCAACTGGTCGAAAGACGGGACCTAGTATTCAAGACTGGGAGACAGATGCTACCGACCTATCTTCCGAGGGTTTGACTCGGTAAAAGATAAAAGATAACCTTGGACTAAATCTCAGCGCCACGACACCATTGTCAAATGGAACAAACGCCCAAATACACGTCTCGGATGCTCTAATCCTTTCGTGTTCGACTTTCCATTCGACAACTGTGAAGAAAGATTTGCATGAAATACGTATACACTCCAAATCGACGCCGCAGCCATGCCCTGGTCCCTTTGATTCAAACCCTGATGACGAGATTATGTTTCTGGATATCCCTTTCTAAACCCATCGCGTCGTGCATGCTGTCTCCGTTTTAAGTACCTCTGTGTCAATCCACGTCGTCATCGTTCTCCGGTTGGTCCCTGAACGACGGCGACGTCGGACTGTGTTTCCTCAACACTCCACTGGCGCCGCTGCGTCCCCAACCGCCGTTAGTGACAAGGTTTAAAGCTCGGTGTTCCGCCGCCGCAGGGCCGTCCATGTCGAGGTCGCTGTCTTCAAGGTCATCCTCTAGCGCGCGGCCACGCGGGCTGAGCTTCCGCATCGGCATCGACTCTTGAAATCCGTCTGCGTACAGGTTGGGGTCGCGTCCCAGCACCCGATCAGCCTTTGAGGGCACTTTGCGCGCGCCGTTAGCGTTGAGAGGTGGTGAGGTGAGGTAGTGACGGCCCGCCCCGTCTGGCTTCGTGGGTACGTCGCGCATGAAGGTTGGGGGCTCCTCGGTTCCCCAGCCGGCGTTGATCTCGCGGGCGCGCTGTTCCTCGCGCTCTCTGGCAAGTTGCTCGCGAGCCATGATCCATTTGGGACTGGGCTCCCATGACCAGCCGTCGCCGGTGGTATTGCAAACGGGGACAAACCACAGCATGGGCTTGGGGCCAAATAGGTGCAGGAGGTTGCGTTTTGCGCCAAGGTCGAAGGCGTTTGGGAGCTTCTCAGAGTCCTGCTCATCGAGGTACTCTTCGTAACGCTTCTTTGCGCGATCGCGTTCCATCTCTTCATAAGAGGCGTGCATCGGCCTCGAGCCGCCTGGTTGACTCCGGTATTCCTCGCCCTCCTCTGGTCGTGTGATACCTGGGAGGGCATTCGCATGCATGTCTAGAAGCTGCTGCCCGTAGGCAGGTAGGGGGATACCCTCGCCACTGTGCTGGGCAACGAATTGATGCTGCATTTGCTTCTTCAGCGGTGACAGATATCGCGTTTTCTCCAAACACTCGATCGTCGTCTGGCCACGGCTCGCGAGCAGAATGTGCCATCCAGTGAATGCGCCGACAACAATGCCGATGATTCCGGCAATGACGCTGAGAATGACATAATTGATAGGCATCAGCGTCTCGACGTACGTCGTGTTGTTGATGACCTCCATGTAGACCCAGCTGCCAGCGACGAAGAAGCTGTAGAAGCAGAAGAGTGTCGTGTAAATCAGGAACAGTAGAAAGGCCTTGTGATTCTTGAGGCCGATACAGGTCGCCAGCCAAGGGCAGTGGTGGTCCATCTTCAGTACGCACCGACGGCAGGTCGAACAGTGGTGGGCGCGGTCTGGTTTCCTAGCCTGGCACTTTTTGCAGAATCGTAACTCGCCGTTCGACTTAACGGTGAAAGAGGTGGCGGCGGGAGGCGCCTCGGTCGGTAGTGTGCTGTAGCCATTGTCGTTGGTTGTACTCCCTGGGCTCGTGAAGACGGCGGTGGTGTAAGACCAGTTGAGCAGGCCGTAAAGGAGGAGGGCGCCGAAGGACGACGCGGAGCCTGCGAGGACATCGTTAGCTAAGAGGGGGAACCGAGTGCAGTGACATTACTGGGGCGACAGATGTTCCTTACCGAGCCAAGAGGCTTTTGAGGGCGCAGAACCAATGGTGACATCCACCCAGACGGCCCAGGTGGTCAAGCCATAGACGAAGATTAGAGGGATGTAGGTTGCGAAGGTGCAGCAGCAACGCTCAACCTTTCGCGCCCAGCGACGAGACATGTTTTCGGGGGGCGATTGTGGACAAGCAAGATCCATCCATTCATCCGCACAGAGGAAGAGAGGGAAAGAACTAGGAAGAGGAATGGATCATGGCGGTATCGGACGGGAGAATGCTGGTCGTGGACGAAAAAGGGTCCACGATTTGGATAGGTGAGGTAAGGTAGGTAAATAGGTAGTCAGGGGAGAAGGACAGCCTGCCCTGTAGGTAAGGTAGGCTTAGGTCTGTCGTGTAGAGCGCGACCTGCAGGTAGGTAGGTACCTAGGTAGACGCGGACTGGCTTACGCAGGGAGTTGAGGCTGAGTTGAGCTGGGCCGACTCCACTCTGCATAGATAGGTTGTGGCGGTGTTTTGGCCCGCCTCCCGTGCGTTTAAGTAGGTACCTAGGTGAGGTACGGAAGAATACAGTGGACACCATGCGGGACTGTAGACCGTTTGCTCCGCACCACTTTGGACATGGAGGGAGGGATGTTACTAAGAAACACCATCAGACAGAACGCAACCAAGCAACGCCCGGATCAGTCGATGTCTATTTGTGTTTGTAAAATGTCCCCTTTCGCTCGGTCTCGTCCGAATGGTAACTTCCCCATTGCTGCAAAAAGCATTATACCTTCCTTCCCTTCCCTCGATAAGCAAGTTAGGTTATCACGCCTCTCAAGCCCGATCCCAATGCTTTATCCGACCCTAAACGCCTGCCGGTATAGACGGGACCACCTCAAGTATAGGTGGAAAGTAAAGTGAAGAAGAGAAAGAAGAAAAAAGCCGGGCCTGGATGTGGAAGAACTGACGCCCAGCCATTTTCTCGTACTCGCCCATCATTCGTTCGTCAGTCGAGGACGTACGCCTCTAGTCCTCTCGACCTTCAATCACCATACCGATAGCGTTGGGGACACCAACCACGACCTTGCCTCTGGGCACTTTGACATCCTTGACCTTCATGCAGCCGAAGACGTTGATCTCGCGAATGTTAGGGCAACTTCGGAAGATGCGTCCAAGGACAAAGTCGTCGACGTCTTCAATAAAGCTGATCTCGAGCTTGGAAAGATGAGGGTACTGATCGTCCTTGTCGAAGACGTCCTCGAAGGCATCGCGCTTGATGTGGCGACACGCGTGAACGTTGAGGTCCCTGAGCTTGCCGCCCGAATGCTTCATGAGGGCACGGAACCCGTCCGAGCAGAGACCGACTCCGTCGGGGTTGTCACGAGGGTTGGTAGACTCGAGGTGACGGCACTTCTGGAAGTCAATTATGTCAATCGCGGGGTTGGCCCAGTCGGTGAACAAGTCGACGAAGCCTTCGTCAGTCATACTCTCACTGTCTGTGATGCGAAACTTTCGGAGGGACCGGCAGGTGTTCTTGATGGTCGTTAAGACCTCGTCATTGGCCTTCGGCATCTTTCTTAGAGACAGCGTATTCAGATTTTGTCCCGTACCGCGAATCATGTGGGACAAGCTCTTGGGACTGATGTCGTGCTGCAGATGAAGACCGAGATGCGTCAAAGTCTTGATATTGCCAATCGCCTTGACTCCGTCGTTTGTCACCTTCTGGTTGTGGTAGACTTTGAGACGCTTCAGCCTGGGACACTTCAGCGGAAGCAGAGCGAGCATTTCGTCGCCAAAGTGCCTGTCTGTGTAGTAGACCTGGATGGCTTCCAGGTGAGTACCTTGGGCCATGAGAAACTGAGTCCAGGTAGGGTCGCTGAGCAAGTTGGCGCCATGAATGTTGAAAGACAGAAGCTTGAAGCCGCGGCCCGTCAAGTATAAGAGGACATCGTCCTTGAATTGGATGGCATTGCGGGCCTTGAAGTGCTGAAGGTTTCTTGTCGTCTGGAATATGCCCCGAAAGTCATTAGGGCCCAGCTTAGCGCCGTCGTAGATTTTCACCGTCGTCGTCGAGGGTTGCACGAACAGGGGTAGAGTCTCCGGGCCGAGCAATCGACGCTTGGAGAAGAGGCGAGCAATCTTGTCCACAACTTTATCCGGCAGATCGCCCAGACTGTCGGCAAGGTCGACATTCTTTGCCAGTGTCTCGATGCAGAGCGTCGTCAGATTCTTGGCACCAGTCTGGTACGTGCCATCGAGGATGTTACTCTGAACCTTGCGACGGCTGCCCTGGCCACTCGCAGACTTGCGAGGTCTCTTTGCGTCCTTGCCCTTCTTCGTAGCCTGGTCTTTGCTGCACTGGGCGCAGAGAAGGCCGCCTTCTGGTCCACTAAGCGAGTAGGCCGTGACGGTAAAGCGCTTCTTGCAGATGGCGCAGTTATCCATCTGGCCCGGAACTGGCTCCAATTTCTCACTGAGTAAGAGACGGGCGTAGTCGTCTTCTGCCTCGGCATCTTTCATGTAGCGCTTCCTTTTCAGGAAGTGCTTGGACGCCTTGATCTTGGCCAGAGCCTGCTGCTCCTTCTTCAGACGTTTCTTCCTCTCTGCTTCAGTTTCGTTGCGACCACTGTCAGGGGCATCGGTGGCCCCAGTCGACTCTGTCGAGGGACCGGCTTCCTCTTCTTCGTCATCACCGCCATCCTGGGCTTGGCGGCTTCTAGCAGCAGCAGCAGCGCGGCGCCGGTCAGCTTCAAGACGGATCCGGCTTGCAGAGATGTTGTTGGTCTGTGAGGGATTGATCAGTCTTTGACAATGGCGAATGTGGCTCGTGTAGGGAGCTTACGGCAAGGTAGTCAGTCAAAGCCGATTGTCTAGATCATGTCAGCCACAAGTCGCAGCAGCAGTGTTGGGTTTCATATACTCACGGTCCAGAGAGGTGGCGGAGAGGACGATTAGTGCCTTGGGCTTGATTCTGCGGAGTAACTTGGTCTTGTTGAAGAGCTTGGTTTTGCTGGGCAGGCTGTGCCTGGTTCTGGTTCTGGCTCTCAGCCTGAGCTTGCTGACGAGTTAAGCGTGCCATGTTGGAGTGAGTTGCTAAGTCTGCTCTTGATGAAGCTTGTCTTATGGGATCTTGCGTGGCAGGCCTCTATTGGCACTCTCTCACTTATGGAGTTGCAAGCTCAACAGTTTGGCTGAAAGGAAAGAAAAGGTTAGTATTGCGCAGGTTGACAAAATTCGCATCGGGTGGTGGTGGCAAATAAGCCAGCCGGTGTACTGACCAAGTGGCTGGATGGCGAATGGGTAGGGAATAAGTTGACCAACCCCAAGATCGATGATGATGTAGAATCAGGTTGGCCTCTACAAGTCTTGGTGCTTAGGAAAAGGGAGAGGGGGAAAGCTGACACCTTCATCAATAGCAGCCTGAAGCAGGGTTCAAAATCTTGCGCAGGTTACGATGTGTTATTGCTTGAGGGCAAAATGTGAAGAGGCAATAAAGGCTGAAGAAGGGAGGAGGGAGGAAGAAGGTACCTTTCCTAGGTACCTAAAAGCAGGAGCTGTCTACCTGAGCAAGAAACACTGTGCTAGTGATCGCTTAAACAACAGTAATTCAGCGTAAGAGAAGTGCTGTAGTGAGAACACACCGTGTGAAAGGGAGATAACGCTAGTGCTTGCCAGGGGTTTAATTGAAGTGGATCTAACAAGTCAACGGGAAGGGGAAGGCGTGGGGCAGGCTGCATTAGATCATAGATGGGAAGGAGCCGCCACTGCGCTTGGCCAAGATGAGGTTGATTCACCAGCAAAGAAGTCACCCTTAAGGCAAAGTGCACTGCTGCTGCCTCTTTAGCTGCTACTATTATCCGTACTGTTAATAAATCTGCAGGGGCTGCTAACAACAAATTTTTCCCTTACCTTCAATACCTAAGTACTTTGACAGTGTGGGCCCGGATGTGGCTGCGTGGCAAAGCTTCCAAAAGCAGTTTAACTACAGCCATAGACACTTCTGCCTACGAATATTCTACTTACTCTACTCGCATTCACAACACTTCATAACACCAGGGCTCAATCGACTTTTGGGCAGCTCAAGGGATTCTCTCTCATTCAAAAGCGACTGAACTGCCCATAGAATCAAAATGGCTGCTACGCCTGCCCCCCGCAAGTCAGCCTCCAGTATTGAGATCCAGCTCCCCACTGCTGCTGGTCTCCGGAGTGAGCGTGCTCTGCGTCGCAGCCAGTACTCCATGGCGCCTATCAAGCGCAAACAATCCGACAATGGAGACGACGATGAAGATGACGACGAAGAGTACTCTGACAATGGTCGCGACGCCATTGTCGCTCGCCGTCTGCAAAAGGAAGAGAACCGCAGAGGTTCCAAGACTGCTCGACTTTCAGATGCCGACCTTGCCAGACGCCTCCAGGAAGAGGAGTACGACATAGGAGAAGTCAATGCCCCAACTGCTTCCCAACAAGGCCGACGCAGCATGACTTCTGCAAAGGCTTTTGCTGCAGACAGTGAGGACGATATGCTGGAAGATCCGTTCCTTGCTGCTCAAACCAAATCCGGCGGTCAAGGCCGTAGCAAGCTTGTCAAGAAGAAGAACACCTCTTTTGCGCAGCCACCCACAAAGAAGCAGAAGACCTTGTCTTTTGCCTCTGACGACGAGGATGAACTGGCGGATTCCATGGAAGAGGATGATGACTTTGACCTGTCGTCAGAGAAAGACGATTCGGACGACGACTTTGACGAAGCCCCTAAGACGTCGACAAGCAAGGGCAAGAATCCTGTTAGGGAGACCAGAGCCACAGCTTCCTCCTCAGCACAGCCGCCTGCGACATCAGTTTCGTCAAGGCGCGACGGACAAAGGCAGGAGGAGGATGAAGACATTCTGGACAGCCAAGATGATGACCTTTCAAGCCTTTCGGGCTACGTCACCAATGTCACTGATGACGCTTCAGCCGCTGCAGCCGCCTCGACCGCGTCCGATAGTGATGGGCGTCTTCAGACCGCCGTCCGTAGGCAGTCCCGTGGTCGACGCGCCCTTCAGCGTGGCTCTAGGCGGCGAGGTCAGCTTGAGCGTGACAGACTGGAACAGCAGCACCCTGAGCTTCTTACTATGTGGCAGGAGCTTGAGGCGTTGCCGCCTCTGCGACCGCAGAATATTGCCCAGCCCAAGCAAATCTCGCGCCAGCTCAAGCCTTTCCAGCTTGCAGGCGTTGCGTGGATGATTGCCATGGAGCAGTCTGACTACAAAGGCGGCCTCCTCGGCGATGAGATGGGCCTTGGCAAGACCATTCAGGCGGTGTCTCTGATAATGTCGGATTTCCCCTGCAAGAAGCCATCCCTGGTCCTGGTCCCTCCTGTCGCCTTGATGCAGTGGCAGTCCGAGATTGCCTCCTACACTGACGGCACGCTCAAGACATTCGTTTACCACGGTTCCCTGTCCAAGGCAAAGAACGTAAGCCTTAAGGAGCTGAAGAAGTTCGATGTCATCATGATGTCCTACAACAGTCTGGAGTCGATGTACCGCAAACAGGAGAAGGGCTTCGCTCGCAAGGACGGCATCTACAAGGAGAAGAGCCTGATCCACCAGATCGATTTCCATCGCATCATCCTCGATGAGGCTCACTGCATCAAGACCAGGACCACCATGACGGCAAAGGCCTGCTTCGCCCTCAAGACCACCTTCAGATGGTGCTTGACTGGCACACCGCTGCAGAACCGCATTGGCGAGTTCTTTTCTTTGATCCGCTTCCTTCAGGTCAAGCCCTTCGCTTCGTACTTCTGCAAGCAGTGCCCCTGCTCTACCTTGGACTGGGATCTCGACGAGGACCATAGATGTCGTCGTTGCCATCATATCGGCATGCAGCATACTTCTGTGTTCAACCAGGAACTACTCATTCCGATCCAGAAGTGGGGCAACCGCGGACAAGGTGCAGATGCCTTCCGGAAGCTCCGTACGATGACCGACCGCATCATGTTTCGCCGCCTGAAGAAGGATCACACTGATTCCATGGAGCTTCCAGTCAAGGAGATCTATGTCGATCGCCAATTCTTTGGTGAGGTGGAGAACGACTTTGCGAACAGCATCATGACGAACGGGCAGCGCAAGTTTGACACCTACGTCGCTCAGGGTGTGTTGCTCAACAATTACGCCAACATCTTTGGTCTCATTATGCAGATGCGCCAGGTTGCCGATCATCCTGATCTGATCCTCCGGAAGAACGGCGAAGGCGGTCAGAACACGCTCATGTGCAACCTATGCGACGAAGTCGCCGAGGATTGCATCAGAAGCCGTTGCAAGCACGACTTCTGCCGCGCCTGTGCCAGAACGTGGCTCGCGGCCAACGATCAACCCGACTGTCCCCAGTGCCACATCCTCCTGGCCATCGACTTGGAGCAACCCGAGATCGAGCAGAACGAGGCTGATGTCAAGAAGTCATCGATTATCAATCGAATCAAGATGGAGGATTGGACTTCGTCGTCCAAGATTGAGCTTCTCGTCCACGAGCTCCACAAGCTTCGCTCCGACAACGCGTCTCACAAATCCATCATCTTCTCGCAGTTCTCTTCCATGCTTCAACTCATCGAGTGGCGTCTCCGCCGTGCTGGCATTACCACTGTCATGCTGGACGGTAGCATGAACCCTGCGCAGCGTCAAGCGTCCATCAACCACTTTATGACCAAGATTGACTGCGAGTGCTTTCTTGTATCTCTCAAGGCTGGCGGTGTTGCCCTGAACCTCACGGAGGCGTCGCGCGTCTTCATCGTTGACCCGTAAGTCGTTCGTGCCTCACATTCTGACCAAGGCTAACATATATCACAGCTGGTGGAACCCTGCGGCCGAGTGGCAGTCAGCTGACCGATGCCACCGCATCGGCCAGACGCGCCCTTGCACTATCACCCGCCTCTGCATCGAGGACTCGGTCGAAAGCCGCATGGTGCTGATCCAGGAGAAGAAGACTAGCATGATTAACTCCACCGTCAACGCCGACGACAAGGCCATGGAGTCACTGAGCCCAGAGGATATGCAGTTCCTCTTCCGTGGATCTTGACCTTGTCAGCCAGCGACACTTCTTATCGCATCGGGGTTTATGATTTATGGGTGGCATTGGGAACAGGAAAGGATACGTATGGGAGGCTTCGGGTCAGCCCTTCATGGAGTTGGGCGTGCGCCGGGCTCTTTCAATACCCCCTCTTCCCTTTATTGCGGCGGCAATCGAGGCCCCGCTCGCGGATGACCACTTTTGATGTATGATTATGATCGCCAATAGACTTATGACTTTCGGGACAGAGGTCGGCACCGGCTAGCTCGATGTCGCTTGCTCAATGACTAGTTATCACCTGACGTTATCGTCTGTTTGTCTGCGACGTTAGTGATCCATTGGACGTCCAGTCACTGCTTACCTCGCCTGTGTTGACTACCATCTTGATTTGATGTCACGGCCCGCAGTCTCAGACGATCCCAATCGGCTGAGTAAAGGAAAGCCTGTCTTAATCCTGTTGTCACCTTCAATAAAGACGGAACACGGGCCAGGCCACTTTCGGAACGTGGAACATGGAAGGTGACATTCATCAGCTGCCCTTTATAGATTCAGTCCCGCCTGCGCACTCAATCCGGACCGCACGGCCCGGCTGCGAGTCAGTTGCCCAGTCGCCGGACCCGAAATGTGCCCGGGGTGGAGGTGCAGGTTGGTAAGGCCCCAGATATCCGTTCTTGACCACGAATCGATGGGGAGTCCACTGCCGTCGCTGGATGTGAAAGACAGATGTTGGTCGTAGAAGATGAACAATTGAGGTGAACGTCGGATATCAGTGTATATTATGTACTATATAATTACGTATGTGAATATTCTGGTCTCTCTCGGTGATCCAAGACACGAGGCACGTCTAGGATTCCGCGGTCCTATCGTAGTACAATCATCTTGATGATTCCTTTCCAAATGAAAAAAAAAAAAAAGAAATTTGAAAAATTCCCAAGGCCCGCTCCTGCCTTCATAATGTGGTCATAATATGTTTGCCCTCTGTATGTGCAATGCATGGTGTATCTTGTTGTCTAAGCCTGTCCCAGACTTTTGGAGATCTCAATGTCCTGTTGGGTCCAGGCCGTGAGGCGGGCGGCAAGGTCCTCATCCGAGATCTCCTCCTTCGTCTGGCGGAACTCGATGCCGTCCTTGCTGCAACCGGTTCTGCGGAAGTAGTATGAGTGGGCGTCGACGTCGAGTCCAAAGGTACCGCCGTTGCACTTTGTGCTGGCATCGCCCTCGCAGACCTTGATGTCGGAGATGGTATAGTCGATGGTGGTGGCGTTGCCGGTGGACAACCAGTATTCGGGGCTGGTATGACGGTAGCCAAAGAGGATGGGAGGCAGACGGGGAACGGGGTCGTCCAGGTGAGTGATGCGATACTCGGCGCCGGCTTGAGCGGTGACGAAGTTGACAAAAGCATCGTTTCCAACACGGGGGCTGCCGTACGTGTAAAGGTCAACGGCGTAACCTTCGCGGCGGAGTTCAGCGGAAGCGATGGTGGCAACAGCACCACCAAGGGAGTGGCCGGTCGCGATGATGGTGTAACTGGGGTTGGCGGCCTTGGCCGACTTGACATAGGTCAAGATGGAGTTCTTGACCTCGTTCCAGGCGCTGGCGAAGCCAGTATGGACTTTGCAGTCGTCGACAAAGTCGCAGTCGTCGAAGGCGAAGATGATGTTAGTGATCCAGTTGCGGACGTTGTGAGAGCCACGGATGACAATGACGATGTTCTTCCTCACAGGGTCCGTGGCAACGTAGCCTTGGAGGCCAGACACGAGGGCGCTGACTCTATATTAGCAACGGACCGGAGAACTGCGGCGGTTGATACTTACGAGAAAGTGCCGACGATCTTAGCGCCGTTGGCCTCGACATCGGGGCAGGAGTCCGCACTGCAGGTGATGGAGGCACCGGCAGCAGGCTTGCTGTTGCAGGAGGTTGCTGCCACCATCTGCACATAGTACTCGAAGTTGGCCAGATCGGCGGTTGACACGGTCACAGCTACACAGGTCAGCCAGTTATCCAGTCAACTCTGGTCTGTATGCTTACCTCTCTCGTCAAGCGCGGCCACCGGGGCCCTGGCATCCAGAAGAGGAGATGCCGAGACAGCGGCGGACAGCAGAGGGAGAAGAGACAGCTTGACCAACATGATGACGGCGGGCGAGACAGGCAGGGAAAACAAAGGGGGAAGTCGAGGACTCGGTCGCAGGGCACAGCAAACAGAGAAATAGACAGCTCTGCGGTATCATGCTTGCGCAGCCGCGTCGACTTATACATTGCGAAGACGGGAGCAGGGTACCTGATCAGTGGGCCGTCGCCGAGTCGCGGTCCGGACGGACGGACTGTAAGGGGCAGCGGTGAGAGCCCGCCGTTCATCCATCTCGAGCTGGAGCTCGAGCTCGAGCATGTACCGGGAGGTGGGGACCAGTAGAAAAGCAGAGTAAAGAATGGAGCTATGCATGCCGGGGGGTGACAGTCTCGCGCTAGAGCAAACAATTCACTTCACCAGGCCTTGTCGCTTCTGGCAGTGTCTCCGCATGCAAGAGCCATCTTGCCAGATACGGAGGGATGGAAATCGACACTATAAGCGTCAGCCGCGTACAGAATAGATAGGCATGCCATTGGAGGCGGCGGTTCCATCTGCAAGGGCCAATGGCAAGAGGTGAACCAACCAGGGTCGGCAATGCGGGATAGACAGTCATGGCCGTTGGGTGGCCTTTTGCTACGGAGGAGGATGTGTGATCTAAATCTTGACTTGACCCGGTCAAGATAGACATGGCATGTGCCGAACGGCATGAATGACACCCTCAAGACACCAAGGAAAAGACCAGACGCCTTGGGCCGGACCAATCAGGGTGTATAGAATCGGGGTTGGCGTGATGGACCCCCGTTCATCAACCTGGAAGGTCACAAGGAAGCGCCCATACAGTCCGACTCCCAATGACTAGGCGCAAGAACAAGACAAGCAATGAGGTTTGGTCGCCAACGTTATGTCCTTTGTCCAATGGGTCTGTGATACCGGGGTGTCATGAGGCGCCACGTGAGCCAAGCATCTCCATAGTGGGCTTGCCGCTCATTGAACGGCTTCGATTGACCAGTGGTTCCTGGGCGGCATTGAGCAAGGGTGCTGCTAGGCAGACTCCACTTCTGTTGGGCTACAGTACAGGTATGTCGAAACAATAGCGCCCAAATGGGTAGTATACTATATATGGATTAGTGTAGAAGCTGGAAGGTGAGGCTGGTTGGCTGACTCTAGTCCAGACGAACTGGTGGTCGATTGTGTTGTCCGAGGGCCGAGTCGTTTATTGGAGCCAGTTCGATCTGCCCCTGATGAGGCCCGCTGAAGAACTCAACAAAATGTTGCGGTAGACGGCCTTGTGCCGGTCGAGGGTCGGATGTTCCCGTCATAATTACCAGTTGGAAGACGGGACATCAAAGACACACTCGACTTTCCCCGCGTGGGGGAGAACCGGTCGAAGGCCATCATCACGCGGGTAACGGGCGGGCGGCCTTGCCAACTTGGCTTCGCCGATTCGAGTAAGGAGATCGGCCGGGCAATAAAGGTTTCGGCAAAAGATGACGAGATGCCAAGAGTGTGTTTCATTCAAATGATGAAGAGGAACTTGAGACAGGCACATGGGTGTGATTGTAGACGGGAAGTTGCATAGGTAGAGAGAGAGGTACGGATACAGTGAGGATGAGTTGCATGGCGAGAGAACCTTAACAATTTTGTAACCGCCTTTTGCGTGCAGTCCGCCTAAAAACAGCCCCATTTTTCCTACCTAGGCCTGCTAGGGTAGTCGATTCGCTAGGATGGGCGACTCGCTATGCTTGTATCCGTACGTTATGTTAAAACCCTTAGGGAAACAAACTGTACGGTGCACAGTGCACACTCTTTGGTGGGTGGAGAGTGTGTTGTGTGGCCCCTGCGCCCTCTACCGCACGAGTACTGCATGGCAACCATAGAGGCAGTCGTGTTTTATGTCATCCTGCATCTTCTCTTACCCAAGGTACCTAAGGTACTTCCGTAATCCTGTGGTTTCTGCAGCCTCCTCCGCTATCCCGTGTCCATGCCATGCCGTCTTTTCCACCTATCTTCTACTCTCCTCCCTCTTTCTCTGCGGTTCCTGATGATCGAACACACATTGGGGTAACGTGCGGCGGGGGGGG
>NWBT01000034.1:586474-600849 GCA_003386485.1 Colletotrichum lentis
GGGGGGGGTAGACATTCTAGTGTTGAAGACGTGCAGCTGCGAAAGCAAAAGTTAAGGCAGATTAGTCACGTCCACGGCTTACCCTCTTTCTATCTCGATGAAGCGCTCATTGCCCCTCCAGCTACACGCACCCTAACTCAGTCCGTCAACCATCGCCCTCAGCTTTAAGCCCTGCTGCTGCTGCTGCTGCTGCTGCTGCTCTGATTGTTGCCGCCGTTATCATCCCGCGCGACTTCTCCTGGCGTTCCCTGGTGTCTCGGTTCTTCCGGTTCTTCCGGTTCTTCCGGTTCTTCCTGTAACCAGTTCCCGGTTTTCCATGCAGCTGGGGCAGTCAACAGCCGGAATCCGATCTGCACCATCCCCCTGTTCCCTGTCTTGCAACCCCGCTGCTGGTCCGAGTTGGGAGTTCCGGCCGCCTGGGACATTGCGCTTGTGGTCATCCTAATCTCTAGAGAGCTTGAGATCCGAACTCATCAGCTTGGAGGGCTTCCCTTGGGGCATCACAAGGGCAAGCCTTTTCCAGTCTTCCGCCATCGTCAAGGCACGCCCACATGCACGCTTTATGCACGCAATCCAGAAAGTTGGCCACCAAGCGCGCACTGCAACGCCCGCCCGATGCCGTTTGGCAGCTCTTCCCCGCATCGGAGCCGAGCCGGATGGGAGTTCTCAGCCTGGACTCCTTTCAAGCCGCCTAGTTCATGAACTCATGGTCACGCGGTCCCACTATTCCCCAGTCACGCACATGACAAGTGGACCTAGGAGCTCTTTGCACCCATGATCCTCCAGGCTTCCTCCCCCACCTGTTATCGGACCTGTCTACATTTACGGTTATCACGC
Source organism: Colletotrichum lentis (assembly GCA_003386485.1). NCBI lineage: Eukaryota > Fungi > Ascomycota > Sordariomycetes > Glomerellales > Glomerellaceae > Colletotrichum > Colletotrichum lentis. Next base: position 587,312 of record NWBT01000034.1, read on the forward strand.
CCGTCTTGTCGACCCTTTGGGCCTCGGTCATGGAGCTCCTCCACAGCTTAATCTTGTGATACCCACACCTTTCCTCAACGCCCTGAGCCCTCCAGCACTCCGGCCGTCACTTTCTCCGGGGAGGCACACGAATGCCGTCGCTTAGCCACCCAGTTCCAAGCTTTCAAACCCCAACTCCCGCCCGAAATGAAGCAGTCGTAGCAGTTTCGGTCTCTGGCCCGACTCGGCGCCGCACAAGGTGTATTCATAGTGTGCCCGAGGTGTCGATACTGTCGTGGTCGGCTTGGCATTCCCCCGCCTTTTGCTGTGACCCTCCACCCAGCTTTGGCAGGCATACTATCCGTACGTAGGCCCGGACGAGGCAGCCCAATTACTCAGAAGGATCAGCTCACAACCCTGACATGCTGCAATATTGCACCCTCCCAAGTTTGCGGACCCGTTCGGTTGCTACCGATACACTAGTATTACAGCTGTCTGTAAGCATACCCTTGCAGCCACTATAGCTCCTCAGCGAGTTTGCTAGGGAAAACGTCATACAAACAACATAGCCAGTAGCGAGCAGCTCTTGTCGTCACCTTGACTCGAGCCCGTGCTTCGGCTGCGAAGCGACAATGAGAAGGGTGGTATCGATGATAGACTAGCTCCGCGTCCTGTATATAAGCTTGTGGTAGTTTACCACGTCTGCAACGTAGTTGACGCTCGCTCGTCTGCGAAAACCATTGCGCCATCATAATACGTCTTCCCAGGCGCAGTCCGGCCTCGTATGCTGCTCTAAGGAACACCAAAGACTCATCGACACCATGGCAGACACACTCTCGCTCAAATCTCTTGCCGTAACCCTTCTAGCCAGCCAAGCTTCCTTTTGTGATGGCGCAGTGATAAATGCCAGATCCGATGTGCCTCCTGGATTTGTGGCCGCCCCGTACTACCCGGCGCCCTACGGCGGCTGGGCATCGGACTGGTCCGACAGTTACAGGAGAGCCAAGGAAGTTGTCGATAGGATGACACTAGCTGAAAAGACGAATATTACTTCCGGGACCGGCATTTTCATGGGCATGACTATTCTCTGTCGTATTATACGCTCCAATCCACTAATGTTCTTTAGGGTACGTCCTACTTGAACATTTCACCATACTTGAACATTTCACCAATACGTGCTAACCGGACCAAGCCGTTGCGTTGGAAACTCCGGCAGCGCCCTCCGTGTCGGTTTCCCTCAGCTATGCCTTGCAGACTCGGCAACCGGCGTCCGCCAAGCCGACAACGTTACCGTGTTTCCATCCGGCATCACCACGGGCGCCACGTTTGACAAGGACTTGATCTACGCCAGGGCTGTTGCTATGGGCAAGGAGTTCCGGGGCAAAGGCGCAAACGTCTATCTGGGACCGAGCGTGGGACCACTCGGCAGGAAGCCCAGGTAAATAAATCTATGCTTTCCAAAGCACTGCAGACACGATGCTGACCGGATATTAGGGGCGGTCGGAATTGGGAGGGCTTCGGGTCCGACCCCGTGTTGCAGGGCAAGGCTGCTGCGTTGACCATCAAAGGTGTCCAGGAGCAGGGCGTCATCGCCACGATCAAGCACCTCGTGGGCAACGAGCAGGAGATGTTTCGCATGTACAACCCTCTGCAGCAGGGCTACAGCGCCAACATCGGTAAGGCCCCTCCCCTTTATCAAACAGTCAGAGGTCCGGCCACTGACCGAGCAGATGACCGAACGCTCCATGAACTGTACCTCTGGCCTTTCGCAGACGGTGTGCGTGAAGGCGTAGGTTCCGTCATGACGGCTTACAACGCGGTATGCAACTCCGTCTCGTCCAAAGACTTTTGGCTGACGTTTTGATCAAAGGTCAACGGTTCGGCTTCTAGCCAGAACAGCTACTTGATCAACGGCATCCTGAAGGATGAACTCGGTTTTCAAGGTTTTGTCATGAGCGACTGGCTGTCCCACATGTCTGGCGTTGGTTCTGCCCTCGCCGGTCTCGACTTCAACGCTCCAGGCGACCAGCAGGTTCCACTGACTGGCTACAGCTACTGGATGTACGATCTCACTAGAGCCGTGCTGAACGGATCTGTCCCTGTGGACCGTATCAACGACATGGCTACCAGAGTTCTGGCAACGTGGTACCAGATGGGACAAGATGAGGGCTTCCCAGCAACCAATTGGGCTACGGGAACCCGTAACAGAGTGGGCGACTTTTACCCTGGGGCATGGCCCTTCTCCCCAAGCGGCGTCGTCAATGAGTTCGTCAAGGTGCAGGACGACCACCACCTCGTCGCCAGACAGGTTGCGCAGGAGGCCATCACCCTTCTCAAGAACAACGGCAGCCTTCTGCCCATCACGACCTCGGCGCCCGTCAAGATCTTTGGCACCCACGCCCAGACAAACCCTGACGGGCCCAATGCCTGTGCCGATAGAGCCTGCAACAAGGGCCTGCTCGGAATTGGATGGGGCTCTGGAACGGTCGACTACGAATACTTGGACGACCCGCTTAATGCCTTCAAGAAGAGGGCCGGTAACGTCGTGTACTACAACAGCGACTCTTTCCCATCGGTCCCGGCCCCCACGGCGGATGATGTGGCGTTCGTCTTCATCACCTCTGACTCTGGCGAGAACCAGTACACGGTAGAAGGCAACAACGGAGACCGCAGCGCCACCGGCCTCAATGCCTGGCACAACGGCAACAAGCTTGTCAAGGACGCTGCCGCCAAATATCAAAACGTTGTGGTCGTCATCCACACGGTTGGTCCGATCATCGTAGACGAGTGGATCGACCTCCCCAGTGTCAAATCGGTCCTTGTGGCTCACCTGCCTGGCCAGGAGGCCGGCGAGTCGCTTGCCAATATTGTCTTTGGTAACGCATCCCCCTCTGGCCATCTTCCGTACAGCATGACCAAGAAGGAATCCGACCTGCCTGCCTCTGTTACCCAGTTGGTCGGCGGCTCTCTTGGCCAGCCACAAGACACCTTCTCGGAGGGTCTGTACATCGACTACAGGTACCTTCACAAGAACAACATCAAGCCCCGCTTCGCCTTCGGCCATGGACTGAGCTACACCTCCTTCTCCTTCTCTGAGGCGACCATCGGCTCCGTGACGCCCCTAACCGCTGCGCCGCCAGCCCGCCCAGCCAAGCAAGGCATCCTCGAGTACAGCGCGCCTATTCCCGACTGGACCGAGGGCGTAGCGCCGGCCGGTTTCAACAAGATCTTCAGGTACATTTACTCCTGGTGCACCGAGTCCGAGGCCAAGGACGCCGTCGCAGCCTCCAAGACAAAGACCTACCCGTACCCGGCGGGCTACAGCACGGCCCAAAAGCCCGGCCCCCCCGCCGGCGGCGCCCAGGGAGGAAACCCGGCTCTCTTCGACGTGGTCTTTTCCGTCTCGGTCAAGGTGACTAACACGGGCGCCGAGCACTCGGGGAAAGCTTCCGCACAGGCTTATGTGCAGTTCCCCGACGGCGGCCCCGAAACCCCCGTGATCCAACTGCGTGACTTTGAGAAGACGAAGAACCTAGCGCCTGGAGAGAGTGCCACGGTGACGCTGGAGCTGACGAGACGGGACGTGAGCGTTTGGGACGTGGTCAGTCAGAACTGGGTCGTGCCGAACCCGACGGGGAGGTACAAGATCTGGGTTGGGGAGGCCAGCGACAAGTTGTTTTTGGCGTGTTACACAGACTCTGGGGACTGTGAGGAAGGCCTCAAGAGCCCCGTTTGATTTCTGCATGATGATAATTGGGGTGATCACTTCTTGCTGGATGAATATCAGCTCTAGTTGGGTAGCTGAGTTGGCCGTTGGTCTGATCATCTGTGTATATCTCAGCAAGTCACTACTACCATGAGGAACGAACAAATGGGTTCTGTAAACACAGTGGAGTGAGGAGTACCAGGTGAGGAAGCCATTGTTTTACTGGAAATAAAGTGACTATCTGGGCTGTAGATTATAGTCGAATAGGAACCAGTAGATACCCAAGACAACCTACACTTTGGATGAAACACGTCGCCTAATCGTACAGTCAATAACCTGCTCTTCAACAACGGCGTGGCCAGCATCGTAGGCATGCTTGGGATACGCTTCAAACAACAAGGGGGATCGCAGGCTCTACCCGAGCATCATGACAAGGCCTTTTTTGATGGCATCAAGCTCTTTCTTCCCCAGCGGATCCTTCTTGTTGAAGGCGTGCTTCTTCCGCTCCGGACTCGTCCAAGATGTGATGTCGAGGCCGTCCCCGCCGATCGTCTTCCCGGTCTTGTACTCGGAAAACGCCGCCGCCCAGCCCCAGGGATCCTCGCCGTGCTGTTCCGCGGTGGGCAGCTCGACATCATCGTCCACCTCCTCCAGCAGGTTCTTGAGCCCGGGGACGCCGCGCAGCGTGATGCCGTGCTTTTTGGCGTAGGCGGCGACGTAGTTATCAAACGAGTCCGCGACAAAGGGGAATGGCCGCTTCTTGGACTTCTTGATGCGCGTCCCGCCCTCGAGGATAGAGGAGCCGCGGAAGGCGGAGGCGACCTTGAGCATGCCCGCCATGACTATACCGAGGTCCTTGACCTCCGAGTCCGGGGCCAGGACGCCCTCGCGTTCGAGGCGCGCGAGCGTGGCGAGAAAAAGGTTGCCAATGAGACGAGCGGTCTGCTTGCACAACTCGCCATCATCGGCCCTGGTCGATGACACGTTAGCCACAAAGCCACGCCAACGCTCATCGCATACACACGGAGAATATTTACATGGCAAAGTCGCCGCCGGAGAGGAACCAAACGAACGGCGCCATGGCCTCGCAGATGACCCACTGCTCCCTCCAGTTCTCCTTGGCCTCCTCGTAGTCGAGGACGAGGTTCTGGATGACCTGGAGGATGCCGTAGGCGTAGTGGTCATTGTAGGTGTACATGCCGAAGTTGTCCGGGTCGCGGACCTGGCAGTGGACCTGCTGGTTCATGAGCTTGCGGTAGCCGGCGTTCGTGATGACAAAGGGCGCGTCGGGGTGCTCTGCCGCAGGCTTGTGGCAGAGACAGGTCTTGCCACCGTCGCATTTGGCCTTGGGTTGCTTCTCGCCTTCGTCGCCGTCATCTTCCTCGTCGTCCTCGTCATCTTCGTCTTCCTCGTCCTCGTCCTCGTCATCCGGGTCTCCGCCTGTGGTTCCAAAAGGGCACCTGCAGGTGTACGTGTAGGCGTACTCAATGTCTTCCATGGCCTTCTTATAGTCATCATCCGCGTTGCGGGACGCCGATGCGGCCGACCAGCGCTTGCTCTTAGTGGACCATCGGGATTCGTTGGGGGCGGCGGAGGCGGAGGCGGCGGAGGCGGCGGCGGCCGTGGTTTTGGTCTTCTTAGCTGTGCCCGAGGCCTCGCCGGCCTCATTGGCATTGGAACGTCTCTTGGGAGGCGTTGCGGTGGGCTATTTGGATACACAGTGGTAAAGGGGAAAGCACAAGACGCCAGACGACGGGTAATACCGTAATTTAATAGCTCCCTCCTCAATGTCCGCGGGAGAGGCGGGGAGGTAATTCTGTCGTCACTGCCACAACTCTAACGTTGGCGACGCGCAGCCAGTCTAGCTTTGGGCCAATTGCATTTCCTCGCGCGGAGCGCGTTGAGCTCCCTCTCCTGATAAGCCGAAATACTCTGTACACTAGGGTTTGGCTATGGATCCCCAACCCTTGACCGTGCCGATCCTGTGACTTTGACGCTAGCCGACACCTCCCATAGCTGGCTGTTGCCGGCAGAGATTATGTGAAGCCTCAAAGCTTTTGGACTTGCTATGAATTTACATGTTTTTGTTGTCCCTCGGTTGGGAGCCCGAGACGGCGATAGGGGGGTGGGGTGAAGGTTGCAAGACATATATCAGCACGATGGTTCCTTACTACTGATTCCTGTACGCGCTTGATTTGTCTTCTCGTCCGATGGCCTAGGCACGCGTAGGCAGCGGTGATGAAAGCTGGGCAATTTTTTTTATTTAAAAAAAAGAAGAAGAAAAACCCGCCATTTAACATACCAATAAAATGAAGTGGTAGCATATAAAGCGAGGCACTCGCGGTCCTGAGCGCTGGGGCATACTACATACAGTGCACCTTTTGACACACCTTTGCCGTGCAGTTGGCTCATTGAAAGAATGACAAGATGAGGATTCCTAGGTTCCTTTAGGCACCCCGGAAAGTTGTATCATTCACTTGAGAAGCCTCGCGAGTTACTTGTAATCTCGCCAGTACAACGCATACACCGACAGTCGACAAGGAGGCCTTATGGCACATCCAATACATCTTACCTCCGAATCCAAGGGCGCAACGCATGAGTCGAGCCTTCGCAGCGTGTTGCGAGCGAGTTCCTTATCTCCTACCGTCCCCACTCTGTTTCGCCGAGTGTAGTGGTCGGCACGGTGCTTGAAGCAGCTTGCGGTTGAGATGTTGTACATTTGACTTTATATTGATACATGTTGAACACTGCCTCTCCGGAGGTCCTGATGCTTAAGTCTTCCTGACTGTACCCGACCCAGTCATCAAACCGAAGAACGCTCACAGTCTCCGGCTTGCTCAAAGCCCAATTCTTGAAGAAGGCGAACCACTCATTGTTTCGTCCCCGCTATACTCCCAAGAGTCTTGTTCGTTGTCGCTACCCTTCCCGAGCATCGTCCCACTCAAACACCCAACTTCTTGCGTCCCTTCGCCCGTCTCCGTGCAATAATCTTGCGGCCGTCCTTGCTGTTCATGCGCGAAAGGAAGCCATGTCTCCGTTTCTGGATCAAACGGGTGTTCCGGTTCATCGTGTTGCGGGGACCGCAACGGATCTGCATGGCGCCCAGGGCAGGGTGCTCCGTGATGGCGCTCGTCGGAACGACGTCGGCGGCATCGGCCATTGCAGGCGTGAAGGGCGTGGCATTCGGACGGCGGAAGGCGGAAGTGAGTGGTGTGATTGAGGGACGCAGCGAGGGGAGAGAGGAGAACGTCCTGATGGTCAATTGTTAGCTGGTCCATGTGATGGGTTCAGCGACCTTCTGATCGGGCTTCACCTTCGCGAGAGCGCCTGGATCACGGCGCGGGTAGGCTGAACGGTCGGGCGGGAGAGAAAGCCCCTCGTCAGGCTTGTAATGGGTTGGCGCATCATCTTCGCGGCGGTCGTATGGTCGTTGTCAAGGGCTGCGTGGAGCTCTCACTCGCTGGTCCCGATCACCAAGCTTGAGATTTTGCGGCAGACTTTCTTCCAGTCTGTCTGACGGGCTCCCGCCGCTCATGCACAAAACGGGGTTCTACCTCGGACGGGGCGTTTCTCTACGGCAGACATTGCATGAAGCGAGTGTTTCAGCCAATTAAAGTTGGGGAGAGCTGGGCGCACTACAGCCAATCGTCGGCGCTGCCGGCTGCCGCAATGCCCCGACTGCAGCGCGGGTGGCCCCACTTGGTCGTCGGTTCACTGTGGACAGCTTGCCTGAGCTAAGTTGCTGCTGCTAGGTCTGACTGTCAGCGTGCGAGCGACAAAGGTCCGGAGCCTGGCCCTGTTTCCTCAATCAAACATCCTTCTATTCCTGTCCTTCCTTTGCAACCCCCTCCGGAATCCGAAGAAGCAAAGTGAGGTCAAAATGGATTTCCTTCAACGTCTCGCGCGGTTCTTGGACCGACCTCTCTTCCCATGGAAGCGCCTCATCCTCGGCTTCTCTGTCGGCCAGTTCGTTTTTGAGAGTCTGCTCTCCCTCCGCCAGTACCAGGTCCTCAAGAACACCAAGCCGCCCAAAGTCCTCGAACAGGAAGTCTCGCAGGAGGTTTTCGACAAGTCTCAGGCCTACGGTCGCGCCAAAGCCGAGTTCGGTTTCATCAATGGTCTCTGGGGCCAGATCCAGAACATCGCCTTCATCCAGTTCGACGTCCTCCCCAAGCTATGGTCCTGGTCCGGTAACCTGCTGCTGAACTTCGCGCCGGCGCGCTTCACCGGCGAGATATCCCAGTCCATCGTCTTCGTCCTCGCCTTCATTGTGATCCAACAGGCCCTCTCGCTACCCGGCTCCATCTACCAGACGTTTGTGCTCGAGGAGAAGTTCGGCTTCAACAAGCAGACGCCCAAGCTCTTCATCACCGACATGATCAAGTCCCAGCTCCTCGCCTTTGTCCTTGCGCCCCCAATCCTCGCCGGTTTCCTCTCCATTGTCAAGAAGACGGGCAACCAGTTCTTCTTCTACCTTTGGGCGTTCGCCGCTGGCCTTCAAGTCTTCATGATCACCATCTACCCGGTCGCCATCCTGCCGCTGTTCAACAAGCTGTCGCCCCTGGAAGAGGGCGAGTTGAAGAACGGCGTCGAGAGCCTCGCCAAGAGCTTGAACTTCCCCCTTCACGAACTCTACGTTATCGACGGAAGCAAGCGCAGCGCCCACAGCAACGCTTACTTCTTTGGTCTCCCTTGGAAGAAGCACATTGTCATCTATGACACCCTCATCGAGAAGAGCGAAACGCAGGAGGTTGTCGCCGTCCTCGCCCATGAGCTCGGCCACTGGAGCCTCGGCCACACCACCCGTCTCTTCGGTATCTCTCAGGTATTCCCCCCTTCCTTGTGGTCACTTGAGCGACATCATCCGGCTAACACATGCAGGCCCATTTCCTCTACATCTTCGCTCTCTTCTCCGTCTTCATCAGCAACCAATCGCTGTACGCCGACTTTGGTTTCCTTAAGGAACACCCGATCATTATCGGCTTCATCCTCTTCTCTGATGCACTCTCGCCCATGGACACCGTCGTGAAGCTGCTCATGAACGTCCTGAGCCGCAAGTACGAGTTCCAGGCTGACGCCTTCGCCCAGAAGCTCGGTTACTCTGCTGAGCTGGCTCGGTCGCTCCTCAAGCTCCAGATCCAGAACCTCAGTTCCATGGATGCCGACTGGATGTACGCGACCTACCACTTCTCTCACCCTCATCTGTCCGAGCGCCTCAACGCCCTTAACTGGAAGTCTACCAGCAAGGTCACAACGGATGAGCCGACGGTCGGAAAGGCCTCGGGAAGGGATGAGCTGTAAGAGGCTGGATGAATCATGGAAGAAGCATATTCACCGATAACAAACGGGAGAGGCGAATGCTCGGAGGGGTTTTTTTTTTATAGGTTTTTTTTTTTTTTTTTTACGATACTATTCCGCCTGCATAAAGCCAGGTGGTAGGTATCCTCGCGAATAAGGGCCAGAAGTGATTCATCTTTTCAGAATTGAATGTCAATACTAGTTCCGCCGCGTTGCAATCATCAAGTTCCTTTTTATTGAGCCGCCAGCGAAACATTCCTACCGTCTTGGAGCTCTCATGTTGGCCAAAACTCGTGCCAGAAGCTCCTCTCGTGTGTCATTGTCGTGAGGGAACAGGTTTCTCTGTGAAACGTGTGAGCAGACACCCATATGGACCGAAAAACCACATACCGCGGCCAGCCATCTCCTCATCTCCTCTCTGGTCCAATCTTCTGGGGCGCCTGTCGGGTCCGGGCCAGCAGGGAACATGTCTCCGCCGTAGATGGCCCAGACAGCTACGGCCGTCACCAGCCCGCCGAATGCTGCGACGCAATGAGCGCCGGACTCACGAGGGATAGTCAGGTTAGTATACGCACCAAGAACTGCACTCTGTTCAGACCGTTAGCAATTCGTCAACCAAGGACGGGGCGAGGAAACCTGACCCTGGATCTCATGGCATTGTCTAGTGGCGTGGGCATTTTGTCGAGTGAGCTGTGGTCGTGGTCTTGCGATTGTTTGTCTTGTGTGTTGTGACGACTGGAAACAAAGCAGTCCCCGGGTTCTTCTTGCTACTAGCTATATACGACTAGCACTGAGCAACGTGTTCGCAACCCGTGTTTTTTGAGTTGAAAGCGTCGTCAACCCACCCAAGCGCCTAGGTACGTTCGAGGGTGGTTCACTACTCCATGCGCGCCACTCCTCTCTCGCATAAGAGCTGACGCGTGCCACAGTGACGTCTCGCTGCCACTCGGGGCATGCAAGGTGTGCTGCAGCCTGTTACAGCCTGTGGCAGGAGTCGTGAGGAATCATGGCGGGCGCACCCGCCCCCAAGACCCCGATAAGATAAGGTCGATTCGACATATGCACCCCGAGTCCAAAAGTGCAGCGAGACATGGTCCGTGCATTCTTGCGGGCGAGCGAGCGCTCGCCAGGGGTCCATCCCACAAAATCATTTTTGCCCTCCAAATCCCAAAACCACGCAAAGACAATCACTCCATCCGACCAGACAAGACTCCCCTTCCCGCCGTCGCCAAACCCCCCTCAAATACCGCCAAGATGCCTCGCGAAATCGGTGATATCAAGCAGGTATGTTTTGCTTCCAGTGGAGAAATGCTGTTCGTCGTGGTTCGGAGGGACAGAGTTGGCTAACAACTGTGTTCGTTGATGGTAGTTCATTGAGATTGCCCGGAGAAAGGACGCTTCCTGTAAGCACAAATCCCTAAACCCCACCACCAACAACACAAAACTCGACAAAATTTGATCTCGGTTGCGGAAACCCAGGATTGAAACGTATCCGAGCCTCTGGAGGATTGGCCTTTTGGAAGGAGTCGCCTTTTCTAACGTTTCTCGTCGTAGCCGCTCGCATCAAGCGCAGCAACAAGAACGCCCAGATCAAGTTCAAGGTCCGCTGCCAGCGCCACCTGTACACCCTCGTCCTCAAGGATTCCGACAAGGCCGAGAAGCTCAAGCAGTCCCTTCCCCCTCGTACGTTGACCCCTCGTCAAACCGTCCATTTGGACCCCCATTGCAAATGCTTGGGGATAGAGAGAGAGAGAGAGAGAGAGAGAGAGGTGCACCGCCCGATCGCAGCCAATGATGCTAACCACGCCCCAAATCCACTAGAGCTCCAGATCAAGGACGTCGCCAAGAAGAACCCCAAGGGCAAGTCCGCATAAGCACTTCCCGACCTGAAAATCGAAAACTTGTCAAAATCGCTTCGATGGAGGAATAGGAGGTCATCAGTAGGCCCGCCTTCATGAGGTCAATGGAATGGTTTTGTGGGAGCTATTGGGCCGGCCGGTCCTAGGGGAAAATGAAGTGACGGATTGTGCCTGTCCTCTCGGAAGAGAGTGATGGAAAATCTGTTCATGAGACACGTATGGCGTCGAGGGATTACCTAGGCAAATTGCGGATTGAGATGGGCTTGTCTACCTACCCTCAGCTAGGTAGCCAGACATTTCGCCAATGAAGAAACCATTGAACACAAATCAAAAGAAGAGTCGCAGGCGCAGCAAATGTCGCATCGGTATCCTCCCAGATACTTTTCTTCTTCTCGGTTGTTAAGCTGGAAGAGGCCCCCTCCCGTCAACCATGCTCCAGATTCGCCAGTCAGTCTTGATACCCTCTAGCCCGCCAAATGCTTCAGCAGCAGACCCTACCTACATGATGCGCTGGTAATGCCAGATGTCGGTCCCCGTTACAAACTCCTGGATGCCTGCCCACTCCTTGAACCCCTCGTGCTGCGCGATCGCCTTATGCTGCTCGACCGTTGACCACCCGCAGTACATGACGAACTCCTCGAGGTCCTCAGCCGCCTTTTCGATCCGCCACCCGCCGCGGACAGGGTACGGCTTTGAGGCTTCATCGACGACCCACTTGGCCGCGGCGTACTTGCTGATGAACTGGTCTCTTTTCTCGGACCGGACGCCGAAGCGCCCAACGCTGAGTACTGGCGCCGTCAGTAGCGAGGGGGGTTCGTCCTCCGCCTTCTTCTTCACCTCGGCTTTGCTCCCCTCCGGTGCCGTTGCCGGAGCTTCCGGCTGCTTGCCCTTTGACTGCGACTCCGACTCTGCGCCCGCCGGCTTTCCGTCGGCATCTGCCTCATTCGCCGTCTCCGGCGTGGCGTCACGGCCCGCAGGCTCACCGTCAGCCGCGTCCGCCTGCGTGACGGGCTTCGCAAAGATGGGCGCATCAACGTGAAAGAATAAGATGCTCCGGGGGCCTTCGACGTGGATGTGCGGCGTCAGCTTGGCCATGACGTTCTGGTTCTCGGGCGAGGCGATCCATTCGCCGTGCGCCTGTGGTGAGTCCCACTGCGCCGCCAGTAGGATCACGCTTGGGTCTTCGACCTGCTGGAGGATGGCGGTGCCGCGGTCTATCCGGGTTGGTGGGAGGCCCGGCTTCTGGCGCAGCACCCAGGTGTCCTGGACCGTCTGGCAGTAGTCCATGAGCTCCTTGAGCTCCTCAGTCAGCGGCTCCTTGAACTGTATGAGGGCGAGCTCCGTTACGGCCATCTTGCGAGCTGCGGCTTGGCGGGCGACGTGGAGAGGGGGGGTATCGCAAAACAATGTCGGGAACTCCGGGGATCGCGGGGTTGGGAAGCTCTCTGCGTGGGGTTCGGTGCGGGCTGGGGAATAATTGGGGTACTTTCGAGCCCGAAAGAACAAAGGACAGGGAAGTGGCTTGCTCTGCTTGGGACGATGTCTCGGGAAGAAGATTGCGGCGTGCTAAGGCTGGATTTCTTTCTGTTTACTTGAGCCAGATGTGGTGGAATATGATAGGGATTATGGAGTGGAAGTCCACCTGGCGGGGCAACAAAGGCGTCCCGTAATAACGGTCAATACGCTGCGGCACTCAAACTCGTGACGTTGTCGCCCGTAAGAGTGCGGCACAGACTCTAGTGTAGGAGCAGAAGGGCGGTCGCATGGCAATAAGCTCCATTCCGTGTGACAGCCTAGAGCTGATACGCATTGTTCTACTTTTCCGTTCGGACAGCCCAAGCAAGCTTGAGCCTCCCCTCCAACTCTTGTCCAAGAATATGGCAAAGCCGCGCTTCTCCTCGGAAGGGAGCACACTGTTGCGTTGTCCATTGGGTGGACTGGACTTCACTGTCCGTACAAGCTCCCGGGCTCGGGACTTGGGTCAGAGACAACCCATTACTGTCGCNGGGGGGGGCGAGTTACAAGCGCTCAACCACAATCTTGGAACATGGTGTCAGGGTAATCCGATGAGGCTCGGCCAGGAGCACTTGGAACGCTGTCCTGCCAAGTGTTTGCTCGTCTCTGGGCGTAGTCCTCGGCGATCCAAGGCTTGGGCAAAGCAGGCAGAGGTAAGGTCTGCGCCTCAATCGTCGAGCTGAGGATCTCGTCTCGCCGCTCGGTGAGGTGAGGTGCGGCAAGGTATCGATAAGCCAATTTCCGTGGGTTCCGTTCCGCCGGTCACGACTGCCTGCCGGCAACGGCTGTCACTTATTATGAACTCATAGTACGGATACTGTCGGTTCGCTTGTAAGTTGTCAGGCTGGCGGAAACCTTGGCGTTCTAGGGCATGGCCGTTGCGTTCCTTGGTGAGAGCTTCACTGGACATCAGAAACAGACTCATCGGGCTGGGCAACAATCAATCGGCTTGGCCTTGGACACTGATGAGAACCAAGCCGACTTCTTCAATGCCATGTTACGGGCTTGCGGCGGTGCGAAACGGCGCTCGTCTTTCGAGACACGGCGGAGTTTTCCTACCTAGACAGATCATACAAGTAATACATAAATAACTCAAGGTAGTGAGTGTCTATCCATTCGAGACAAAGCAGAAACCATGTGACGGCATTCTGCATCGCCCGGCGGCCATCCGCCCCCCCCCC
>NWBT01000034.1:600944-627048 GCA_003386485.1 Colletotrichum lentis
CGGCATTCTCAACATCGTAATGCCTCACCGCCTCAAAAGTCGTTTGCATCCGCATGCGAATCGGAGGCCAACCGGACTTGAGCAACCGTTCCTGTCGTCGTCCGCATCTAAAGGCGCAAGAGATTTGCTCCAGTTCGAGACCGGGGTCGGGGTTGTTGGTCGCATCGGACTGCCTGTGTTGTGTTGGGCCACAAGCCATTGGTCATATGTTTAGTGGGAGCAGACCACCAAGAGTCTGAGACCCAGTGACACACAGCCACTCCAGTCTCTCGAGGTATCAGACGAAACGGCACTCGACTGCACCAATGGCTAGGTAGCAAGGTAGGTACGTAGGTAGCGCTAACAATGGAGAGCCCATGATGAGTGTACATACTGCTACTTGGCCTGGCTGGCTTCCATAGCTGCCGTCGTATGCTCGAAGCCACGCAGCAGCTCACCGCGATGACAGTTGCCCAATCGCGGCTTGAGTCAGGATATGGTAACACCGTTCGCTGCGCCAACTAAGTGGGTAAATGCTCTGTCGTGCGTCAAACTATGACCGTACGAAATCCTGCCGTAACGCGCAATCGTCGGTCGTGCGAAGCGGAAACGCGGTAGCACACAGCGCGCAGCCAGCCGGTCAGCATTCAATCTCCTTTGATGTGGGAAACGACGAATCTCGAGGCACGATGGTGGCAGGCTCGACTGTGGCGCTGTCAATAGCTCGCGTCCCTAAGCTGCCCAAGTCATCTTCCCCCGTTATCAGCACTGTCATGGCTCAAAGTAATGGCATATCCCAGAGGCTAGAGCTGCTTTTGAGGTGGCTAACAGAGCAAGACTGCTTCTATCATCGGTCGGCCGCCCTTTCACCTGCAGCAACCCCTGCCAAACCCGGTCGGTGTTTGCCGAGAGGATGCCCACCGGACCGGGACTACCATCAGGGGGGGAAGCTGTAACCGCCAATAGGGAAGCGTGGAAGGAGAAGCAAGGCAAGGTACAAGCTATGTTGGGCCAGTTCCTGACAGCCCGCCAGCAGAGTATCCGTACGCATCTTGTGTTAGCTTTCAACTTTTTATTGACGCAATTATCTGCAGCATACTATGGTATCAGGCTGAAGTAAAATATCCCTGCTAGGTACCCTAATGCTTACCCCCCTACTGTTTTAGGTTTAGCCAACATTTGCAGTACTTCTGCCAGCCTGCTGGCTGTTAGACAAATTTTCCCCCTATCCATCACCATCACCATCACTATCACCATTGCTATGGATATATCTGATCGCCACTATGGCTAGCCAGCTTATTGCTATACAAAGCAGCTAACTAAGGCTGATTACCTACATATACGTACCTTCTTTTTTAACGCTAGATTTACTAGGTAACAGATTGCTAAGCAGACTAGATTCTCTATTACCTAGGTTAGGCAGGCTATTTAGTTACTAACAGCCTAGCCCTAAGCTAGGCGCCTGCTAGCCTTTAGTTAGCAGCAGGAAGAGCAGTTAGTTAAGTATGTAACTGCTTTACTGTAAGGCTAGATAGCTAGCTTTCTGTAGCTCTCTATAACCCTCTTTAAGGGTAGATATAGAGAGTATATAATCTATAGCACCCTCTGCTGCCTAGGATATTAGAGATATATAGCTAAAGTAAAGCCTGTAATAACTAGAGAGACATGCTAGAAGCAGCTTAGCTAGGCCTAGGCCTATCTTAACTAAAGTATCTAGGACTAAATAAGGGTCCTTTAGACTAATAAGACTTAGGTTCTTAGCAGTAACTATAGGAAGGTCTATATAACTAAGTAAGCAGATAAGGACCTTAATCTAACCTATATTATTAAGAGACCTCTAAGGAGGAAAGGCTAAATGTTTTAGGGTAGCTTTATAGGTAATAGGAAAGGTTTAGGGATAGTATAGGATATAGACTAGAGGACTATAACTACTAAAGGATATTAGCAGTATATTATCCCTCTTATCTATACCTATACCTAGTAGTAATATCTAGAGTCTAGTATAAGCCTTATCCTTATATAAGATAAAGCTTCTTTACATACTGCCTATAGTACTCTTAAAAAGCTAGATACTTAAGGTATAAAGGTTATTAACTTCCCTCTATACTTACTAGATCTTAACCCTATAGAGCTATACTAGAAATAGATAAAGAACTATCTATAGGTCTATTATAGGTATATCTAGCAGCTACCTTACTAGCAGCTCTATAGGTAGGTAAAAGAGGCCTAGGACGCCCTGCTAGAGGAGTATTGCTAGCAGCAGCTGTTAACTATAAGGGATAGATGCTAGGCAGTAATTGACGCAGATGGTAGGCATACGCGATTCTGACTTTTAGCTAGGCTGGGCAGCTATAGAAGGGGATAGAAGATGTATCTAGATTACGTCAGCCATAGGGGGTATAGGGGGGGATAACATTACAGGGAAATTTTACTTACCCCTGTAACCTTTGTACTTTTATAATAATAAAACTATCCGTACAGACTTCCTGAGGGGCATAGTCTGGTGGATGGTGACAACTTGACAAGGCAACATCCTGCCGCAGCAAGGTATCTATCCTGCCGGGATACGATGTACTCGGGTAAAGAGGAGAGAAACTGGCTTGGAACAATTGTTCCGAGGACATCATTGTGCTTCTAATAATACCTATGCAATTACAAGACTATTATAGCGTCTCGCCCCGAGTCGCAACGAGACCTGCCGCACCCCTAAGACAGCGGCTTCCACCCGGCTGGCATAGGTAGGTAGCTGTGTAGGCATGCACCTGTGTACCGAGCTCGAACTGCATGACAGGGCAACCAGCACATCAAGAGGAGGAGAGACAACATTCCCGCCCCACACTGACATCCCCCCATTCTCCCGCATTGAAACTTGAATCAAGTCTCAATTGCAACACGTTTTCCTACCTCTTCTCCTCCCCGCCGGCACAGAGAGAGGGGAGGGGGGGGGGCTGTCTGACTATTTTCTTTGTCTTGGACCAACCGACGTCTACACCACCTGCAAGTTCGTCTTCCTCGACTGTCCAAGTTTGTAGTGTAAGTGCTTCCGTCTCATGACAGCCTGTGGCTGTATCCATATTCCGTAGAGCACTGCCTATTCTTCCTCCTCTCCATGTTTCCTGGCTGATAGGGGGCCCCAACTCCGTGACCCGTGTCCATGTCGAGCTCCAGCACCCATGTCATCCACTTTGCCCGTCCAAACCCCCCCCGGAACCTGGGAAAGCTAAACTGGCTAACTCAATCCAGTGTCCAATCTTCTCGTCCTCTAATAAAACTTCTTGCATTACTGTATTACACATTTGCCAAAGCGCTTCCGCACCCTTCCTTCCCTGTTTCTCTCTCGCGCGCCGCTATCGACACCCGCATCTGGCTTCTCTTCCCCAACAACTTTTCTTTGCTTATTTTCTGCTTCGTCTTTCCCACTCCGCCATTTGCGCCAGACAGCCCACCCGAATCTCTCGAGCCTTTACGACGCCCCATCCTGCAGCCGCGGTCTCGATCCGCTCCGCTCTGGGTACCACCCACCGATTGACCCCTCATATCACCGCCTACTCGGCCCCTAGACGACCCAGACGACCCTACCGGCTGGGCTGCGCCGAGCCTCCAACAAGCCTCTCCGACGACTGCACGGCGTGTCTCTCCTCGCCCACCAGTCCATTTCACCGATAGCACTCGGATCGACGCGCCTCATGGCTGTATTCGCTCCAGAAACCCGGAACGGCGTCGACACCGTCGCCGTACATGGCGTGCAGGCCGCCTCATATGTAAACGGCAACGGCAACCTGGCCACCCGTCTCAAGTTGGACCGCAAGCAATCGAGCCCCATGATGCCTGCTTTCATGGTCTCCGCGCCTGGCAAGGTCATTGTCTTTGGAGAACACGCCGTGGTTCACGGCAAGGTACGGCTGGCCACAAAGCTCCTCTTCCTCGTTCATCTCGTACCATGTACTGACTGACTCTTGTACGACAAACAGGCCGCAATCGCCGCTGCCATTTCTCTGCGCTCATACCTCCTCGTCACATCACTCTCCAAGTCGAGGAGAACGGTCTCGCTGCGCTTCCCGGACATCGACCTGCAGCACACGTGGAATATTGACGACCTGCCCTGGGAGACTTTTCAACGTCCCGATAAGAAGAAATACTACTACGACCTTGTGACGGAACTTGATCCGGATCTAGTTGCAGCCATCCAGCCACATCTTGCAGAGGTATCACCACACAAGTCAGAAGAAGTGCGCAAAGTGCACCAAAACTCTGCCTCTGCGTTTCTGTACATCTTCCTCTCTCTGGGCCACCAATCCTTCACCGGATGTCTCTACACTCTGCGATCAACGATCCCCATCGGCGCCGGCCTGGGCAGCAGCGCCTCCATCGCCGTTTGTTTGGCGGCGGCCCTTCTTCTGCAGCTGCGCACGTTATCGGGCCCACACCCGGATCAACCCCCTGACGAGGCGCGGTTGCAAGTGGAGAGAATCAACAGATGGGCATTTGTCTGCGAGATGTGCATACACGGAAATCCTTCAGGCGTGGATAACACCGTATCAACGCAGGGCAAGGCAGTGGTTTTCCAACGGACAGATTACAACAAGCCCCCTACGGTGCGGCCACTTTGGGACTTCCCTGAATTGCCCCTCCTTCTGGTCGACACGAAGCAGGCCAAGTCGACAGCCTTTGAAGTGGCCAAGGTTGGCACGCTCAAGAAGACGCATCCTCTGCTTGTGGGCAGCATACTGGATGCCATCGACAAGGTGACCAATGCCGCAGACGCGCTTATCGGCGGGGACAAGTTCGACAGCGAGGAGTCGGAAAGTCTCCGCAAGGTGGGAGAGCTGATGACCATCAACCACGGTTTGCTAGTCTCCTTGGGAGTATCGCACCCGCGTCTCGAGCGGGTACGAGAGTTGGTGGACCACGAGGGCATTGGGTGGACAAAGCTGACCGGTGCTGGCGGCGGCGGTTGCTCCATCACACTGCTCAAGCCCGACGTGGCCACAGAAAAACTCGCACGCCTGGAGACCCAGCTGGAGGATGAGGGGTACGAAAAGTTCGAGACGACGCTCGGCGGTGATGGTGTTGGCGTGCTCTGGCCAGCCGTCCTCAAGAATGGAATGGACGAGGACAATGATGGCGGCATGGAAATCGACCAGGAGAGCTTCCTGAATGCCGACGGCAACGTGGGCGTCGAGAAACTGGTCGGTGTCCATGGGGGCGCGGGTGAGCGCGAGGGGTGGAAGTTCTGGAGAGTCGAGAGTCGATGATGAAATGCGGTGGCGCCTCGCATGATCTGCTTCTACATCACACTGCTTTATCGGCTCTGCCCGAGTGCAAAATCGGGAAAGATGCTTGTTGACACTTGCTTTGTGTTTGCCGTTCGATATGATGATAGCGCGGCGGGACCAGGAATTAAGGGGTGATGTGAGAGGGCTTTATGTATTATATTTAACCGGCGCGAAGATTAGAAGCCCACCTTACGGTGTCAACCCTTTTTGAATGCTTTGGTTTTATTTATTTTTCGTAATCCATTTATTGTCCAGAAATGTACTTGCCTACGAGGTGCAACATTTTCTTATTTCTCCGTGGCATTGTCCCATGGTCGACGGCTCGGCGATATCTGGGCCGTTGTTTGTGTAAGGTAGGGGGCTTCGGTAGTGGGGTAGGCAAGGTACCTAGGTAAGTACCGGCGACAGTAGGCGTAACATTTCCCACGGCCAGATCAGACCTCGCCGCCAGCTTAGCCCCGCCATCGATCAAGCCAGCCGCAGACATGCCATCCAAACCCAAGATCAGCTCCAAAGCCAAGGAAGCTGAGAGCAAGAGTGAGTCGCCATTAGTTATCCCATCCGCCGCCGGTTGTGCAAGCTTCCTTCGACCTCTGCCTGCCCTGCAAACGCCGCAGCCGCCGACCTACTCTCCTCATCTCGCTCTCTCTTCCCCTGTCATACACGCGCTGACTTAAGCTCTCCGACACAGGCAAACAAGCACAGCCTACTGCCCAGTCTCAGGAGCCCCCTAAGACGATCAACGAACGTTCCACTCAACGGTATTACCAGACGAACCCGCACGAGCGGAAACGAGAGGCAGCCGGTGGCCTGCACAACCTAACACTTGCCGAACGACAGTCGTGGGTCAACGCGACTCTGGTGCGCCACGTAGCGAACAAGGAGATCTACCTCACCAACAAGGCCGAGCGCGAGTTCTGGAAGCAGGTCAACCGCGAGAGCCCGCCGATCCGCCGCCTCGACAGGCACAAGACCGAAAAGGGTGCCGCCGTCGTCTACGACTGGGGCAACGACAAGAACGGCCGCGATATTGGCGAGTACCCGCTCGAGCAGTTTGCTGCCCGAGCCGCTAAGCAGGCACAGCTCACGGCGCTTGAGATTTTGCACCGGCGCTTTCTCCAGCGGAGGGAGTTTGCACAGGACAGTGTGAAGGACGCGACGACAGGGGAGGTCGCGCAAATCACCAAAGAGGACATCCAGGAGGAGACACAGAGACGACGGGACATGTCGGCAATCAGGAAGGAGCTCTACGGGGACAAGATGGGCCCCTACGCGACGGACCCGGAGTGGGATGACGTCGTACCCATCCCTGCCGAGGAGCCCACCGGCGCGCTTGCCACGATCGCTTACCCAGAGGACTACGCTGAGGGTAAATAATTCACATCTACTTTGAGTCTTGGACAGTGACACACGTTGGGGACCTCGTTTCCACTGACACACCCTGCGTTTTCCCAGTCATGAGCTACCTCCGTGCCGTCATGGTGGCCGAGGAGTACAGCCCGCGGTGCCTACGGCTGACGGAGCACGTCATCTCCATGAACCCGGCGCACTACACGGTCTGGCTCTACCGCTTCAAGATCGTCGAGGCCCTCGGCATGCCCCTCATCGATGAGATCGAGTGGCTCAACGCCGTCTCACTCGAGCACATCAAGAACTACCAGATCTGGCACCATCGCCAGCTCCTCCTGGACCACTACTATGAGGACATCAAGGCGACGCCGGACGATGTCAAGCGCTTTGCGCGGTCCGAGACCGAGTTCCTGGAGCGCATGCTCGCGGAAGACAGCAAGAACTACCATGTCTGGAGCTACCGGCAGTACCTCGTGCGCAAGCTGGGGCTGTGGAACTTGTCGGAGCTGCTGTCGACGCAGAACTGGATCGAGGGGGACGTGCGCAACAACTCGGCCTGGTCGCACCGCTTCTTCCACGTCTTCAACAACCCGGCCACCTCGACCGACGGTTCGCACGCGACGGAGCACGACCCCAAAGTCCCTGCTGAGATCATCGATCGTGAAGTTAAGTACGCCGAGGAGAAGACACTGCTGGAGCCGCAGAACCAGGCCGCGTGGAACTACCTGCGTGGCGTGCTGGTCAAGGGCGGTCGCAAGTTCGAGTCGGCCGAGGCTTTTGCCGCGCAGTTTGCCGAGGGCGTCGGCGAGGGCGATGAGAAGGAGAAGGTACGGAGCAGCCATGCGCTGGATTTCCTGGCCGAGGTGTTTGCGGAGAAGGGGCAGAAGGCCGAGGCGGCCAAGTATCTCGACCGGCTGGCAGAGAAGTGGGATCCTATAAGGGCGGGGTACTGGAGGTACAGAAAGCTGCAACTGGAGTAGTTCGGAACGGCAATTGCCGTGCGTTGTAGACTATTCTTATCTTAACCCGTCTTCAGGCCGAGACGCTCAGCATGCCGCGAGTTGGTCAAAGTCTCCGATGCGCTCTTTAGTTGAGCGAGTGTACATCATCTTAAGGCCATGCCAATGCCGCCGGACGAAACCCTTGTCCGAAGCCGTGGTCTCCGTCTGAAACCCCCAATTCAGTTCTGTTGATGGTCAGCTGGCCGAAAGAGAGACTTGAAGTGGGCGGCAGCCCTACCTCCTAATTCATTTTGTAAAAAAATCCCCAAGTATCCGTGATGTCGCTCGCAATGTCAAATATGCTCCCATGCTCAAACCTATCAATGTCTTACAACGCGCGGAAGTTCTGGCTCATGATCAACCAGCGCCTCTCGCCTCTCGGTGGGTTCTTGCCAAACGTGTCCCAGTTTGGCACCAGCACGAAAACCTCGTTGAACGTCTTGGCGGGCGCATCGCGGCCCTTGCCATAGAAGACGCGGCCGGTGACCTGGGCGGCGATGCTGCACTTGGCACCCTTCTCGTCCCCGCGCAGCAGGTGCTCAGGGCAGCCCAGGGAGAAGTCGTTGTTGACGACGTGGGCGTCGAGCGACTCGATCTCGTAGCGTACGTCCTCGCCCTGGGTGTCGAGGAGGGCGACGTACTCGTCGGGCCCGCCCTGCAGGACGGCGCCGTTGATTGAGATGTCGGGCTGCGAGGGGTATTTGGAGCAGGTTGTCGTGTAGAAGTTTGCAAGGGTACCGGCAGGCTTGCGGCGGTTGAGGGCTTCGTAGTAGGCGTCGGCGAAATTTGAGGCCGCTGGTATGCGTTAGTCTGGGGATAGGTGGGATGGCTCATGGGGATGGTGGGCGGGAGCTGTACCGTCGGCAGACGCTCTCATTTCCGTTTCACGAGAGGGAAGCGACATGATTCCGGGCTATCTCTTGAAGGACTTGTTGTAAGGGAGGCTTGAGGATGTAGTGGGACGTGTTGTTCTTGTTTATTTGACTGTGTCGCCACA
Organism: Colletotrichum lentis; assembly: GCA_003386485.1. Taxonomy (NCBI): domain Eukaryota; kingdom Fungi; phylum Ascomycota; class Sordariomycetes; order Glomerellales; family Glomerellaceae; genus Colletotrichum; species Colletotrichum lentis. Next base: position 609,548 of record NWBT01000034.1, read on the forward strand.
AAGAGGTAGGTAATAGCTGGCTAGGCATTTCCGTATTATTGTTGAATGAAGGACTCGAGCAGAAGTTTGGCGGGGTACCAGGGATCCTCGATAGATAAAAGCTCGGTACCGTTATCGGCAGTGTCAATCAGCACTGTGTCTTTGACGGGGGTAGAACATTTCGAGAAGCACCCTCACCAGATCGCGCAGCTAGTGGCCGCTTCATCAACGGTATGCCTCATCAACGGTAGCTACCTAGGTACAGTAAACACAGCCCAATGAGACCTGTGAGGATTCCCACAGCTTTGGCTTTTCGCCGTCGCTATGTGCCGGCGGTACGATCATCCTGGGTCTGCCCATCGTGCAGCCATGGCCAGACATGGCGACAACGGTTCATGAGCTCCGACAGCAAGGGCGACAAGCCGTACTACGTGACGACGCCGATTTTCTACGTCAACGCATGTAGGCAAAACTCCAACCGCATTCCAATGACTCAGAACGAGGCTGATGGTGACCATCACAGCACCGCACGTCGGTCACATGTACTCGATGCTCCTTGCCGACGTCCTGAAGCGCTGGCAAGTCCTCAAGGGCCGGCCTGCGGTTCTCTGCACCGGTACCGATGAGCACGGCTCCAAGGTGCAGCAGGCTGCGGCTCGACGCGACGTGGCACCCAAGGAGTTCTGCGATACGACGGCCGAGAAGTTCCGGAACCTGGCGCGGGCGATTGGCATGGACAACGACCACTTCATCCGTACGACGGACCCGGACCACAAGGATGCAGTGCAGTACTTCTGGCACCTTTTGAAGGAGAGGGGCTATATTTACGAGTCCAAACATGAGGGATGGTACTGCGTCAGCGACGAGTGTTTCTATGCAGCCCAAGAGGTCGAGCGAAAGGTGGTGCCGCGTACGGGGAGAACGGTGACTGCTTCGATCGTGTCCGGGAACGAGGTCGAGTGGGTTGAGGAGAAGAACTACCACTTTCGCATGACGGCGTTGAAGGAAAGGCTGTTGGAGTTCTACGCAGCAAACCCGAACTGGATCGTGCCGAGGACGCGTATGAATGAGGTGATCGCCTGGGTGTCGAACAACCTCGAAGACCTCTCCATCTCGCGGCCGGTGCAGAGGCTGGACTGGGGCGTGCGCGTGCCCGACGACCCGACGCAGACCATCTACGTATGGGTCGATGCGCTCATCAACTATCTCACCAAGGCAGGCTTCCCCGGGTGGCAACCGGGCCGCGAGCACGAGGGCGGATGGCCCGCGGACGTGCACGTCATCGGTAAAGACATTGTACGGTTCCACGGCGTGTACTGGCCAGCGCTTCTCATGGCGCTGGACCTGCCGCTGCCGAAACAGCTACTGACCCACGCGCACTGGACGTTGGGAAAGAGGAAGATGTCAAAGTCGCTGGGCAATGTGGTGAACCCGTTCTTCGCGATAAATCGCTGGGGACTGGACACAATGCGGTACTTCATGATGCGCGACGGCGGCATCGAGAGGGATGCCGACTACGAGAACTCGCTCGTCATGGCGAGGTATCAAAAGGACCTGCAGTCAACCGTGGGTAACCTAGTGAGCCGGGTCGCTAGGAGCAAGGTGTGGAAGGTAAGGGACTCGGTGGCATGGGCGGGTGAGAATAGCGCCTCCTTGGGGCAGAGTTTCACTGCGAGCGAGGCGCTGAAGGCGCTAGTCGACGAGATGGCGGCTACCATGTCGAAGCACATGGACGAACTGGACCCCAGCGCCGCAATACGCAGCGTTCTGAGCGTTCTTGCTGAGGTGAGGAACCCATTCGACACTTCCTATGAGCTGAGCTGAGCTGACTGAACAAACTAGGCGAACAAGTACATCTCCGACACGGCTCCATGGACGCTGACCAGATCTACGGAGGCCAAAGACCAGGCCGCACTGCATGAGATCGTCTACTTCACCTCGGAGACCGTTCGCTGCGCGGGCATCCTCCTCCAGCCCATCATGCCGACCAAGATGGGCACATTGCTGGACATCCTTGGTGTTCATGCCGATAAACGCGGGTTTGAGCACGCAGCTTTCGGTGCAGACCTGACGTACGGCACGCCGTTGACTGATCCGGGACGACCCGGAGAGTGGGGGAGCCTCTTCCCGCCGCAGCCTGCCGAGAAATGAGCTCGGGGCGGCGTGGGGTTGTTCGTCGTGCTGATGTATGGGACGGCACACCTGTGTATATCTGTCATCTCCCAGGACCGGCGGCGATTGATTGTATGAGTGCGTGTATCGTTTTGTAATATCAAAGAGACAAAAATATGAGAGGGCCCAATACCAATGAGAGGGAAGGGAGAGAGGGAATAAGCGCTCCCGAGGTGATCCTTTTCTAAATAAAAGTTAGTTTTCTTCTCCCCTCGTTGGGTGGGCTGGACTGGATGACGCACTGCGCCTTGAGCGTTATGGCTTAGTATCACGACCGTCGTGGGCAAGTGTCGTGGAAGTTGTTTGCGCATACAGAACCAACTGACCAACCAACCCCCTCCGCCTGGACCCCTGTTGCTACATAGCCCCTGCACAACTTGACATCCGCGCCCTTTTTTGACACTAACCAACAAGTCTCCAACTCCTCGGGGGGAAATGTCCTAGGGAAACTTGTAAGTAGTATCTTGGCACACTGATATAAAGGCCCTCTCTGGCCCTTGGAAACCTTTTTTGATACATGTCCAGAGCGAGTATTCAGCAAATACCCACTGCCATGGGCTCACTCGCTTCCAACTCCAATAAACCATGGATTGAGACGCCATGTGTCCGATCGGCACCCCTCTCCCGCATAGCAGGATGGTAGGTCTTGCATGCGCCCCTTCCTCCTTACAGCCAGAACCGTGCTAAAGCATCCCTCCCCAGCAACATCTACCTTAAGCTCGAGAACCTCCAGCCTTCGGGGTCTTTCAAGTCCCGCGGCATTGGGAACTTCATGGTCCGCGCCGCCGAGTCCGCCCCCGGAGCCGATGCTCACTTCTACTGCTCGTCCGGCGGCAACGCCGGCCTCGCGTGCGCGACCTCGGCCATCGCCCTCAAGCGCAAGGCCACCATCGTCGTGCCTATGACGACGCCCGCCCTCATGATCTCCAAGCTGCGACTTCTGGGCGCACAATGCATACAGATCGGCGAGAACTGGGCCCTGGCGGACCGCTACCTCCGTGAGGAGTTGCTAACCAATGACCCGGCGGGCGTCTACGTGCCGCCCTTTGATCACCCGCATGTCTGGGATGGCGCCTCCACCATTATCGACGAGGTGGCATCGCAGATCCCACCCGAACTCGGCATCAACGCAGTGGTGTGCTCCGTTGGCGGTGGCGGCCTGCTCAGCGGCCTCGCGCAGGGCATCGCCCGGAACAATTGGTTTGGCCGGCCTACGCCGACGCTGATGGCGGTCGAGACCATCGGGGCCGACAGCCTCAACGCCAGCGTGCGCGCCGGTGAGCACGTCACGCTCCCGGGTATCACGTCCATCGCGAGCTCGCTCGGCGCGACGCGTGTTGCGACCAAGGCGTGGGAGGTGGCACGCGACACCCCCGGCTTCCACAGCGTGACGGTGACCGATGCCGAGGCGGCCACGGCCTGCGTGCGCTTCGTCGACGATGCGCGGTTGGCGGTCGAGGTTTCCTGCGGTGCGACAATCGCAACTGTGTACAGCGGCATCCTGCGGAAGCAACTGGGCCATGGCATGTCGGATGAGGAGTGGGCGGCGAAGACTATCGTGCTCATCGTCTGCGGGGGGTCGAACGTCACCATGGAGATCTTGGACGGATACCGTGCCAAGTTCGGCATGGCCATCTAGGTAACCAGGTGAGTCAAGTCACCCGGGTCGGATGAATGAATACACTCTGTGCTGAGTCAAAACGTATACGCGTAGATGTCTGTCTACATCCACTTCAGGAATCGTAACTGCTTGGCGGTTTCAATAGCGTGGGGGGTTAGTTACGAATACGATGAGAAAGGAATATGTAGCTGCTGGCTCGCCATGTTTCCAATGTTAGGTTAGTGTTAAAGTGCTTCTAAGCCATTCGGGCATCTAAGGTTTACTCATCTCGAGTATGCGACCTCACGATATTCCAGCTGGGCCATCTCCCCGGCAGAAGACGTCACAAACTCCTCCAGATCCCGCAACACCATCTGGATCTCCCCAAAGTAATTCACCTCCCCCTTCTGCACGAAGCCCAGCCGTCGGAACAGCGCGATGCTCGCCGAGTTCCCCTCCTTGATCTTGACCATCAAGCCCTTGAGCGCCGGCGCGTTTCCCTTGCCGGTCTCGCCCTCGCCATTGACGTGCTCCGCCAGGATGCGTGCCCTGTTGCGGTGCACGTATGTCAGAAGCGTTGCCACTGCGGCGTGTCCAACGCCCTTGCCGCGGTGCTCTTTGGATGCGATCATGACGTCCACCTCGCCGACGTACGAGGCCTCATTCGCGATCCGAGTCGCACCGTCGTTGTCCCCATCGTCGTCGTCGTCGTCATCACCGTCGCCGGGGTAGATGAAGAAGTTGATGTCGCCAATCATGCGCTCCGAGGTGTCGACATCCCCTGCCTGCACCGTTTCGGTTTTCGTTCTGGATGAAACAGGCAGTGGTTGGCAGATGATGAAGGTGAGCTTGTCGTGTGACGTCCGCCACGACTGTTGGTTCTCGTACTCCTCCTCGAGCGTCAGCGGTTCCGAGGCCGTGGCTTCCTGGATTTCCTACGTCACGAAATGCATGGAATCAGTCTGCTGCGCCCATCTCATTCGCCAAGTCCTCACATGTGGTGGTTGTTGTGGTGGTAGTGGTGGAGAATGGGTAAGAGGACGGACGGGCTTGGAAGTGAGGCAGGTGAGTGAGTGAGGGTTTCACTGACCGGGTCGCTCATCCACTCATGATACCGCTCCACATGTCTTGCCTCGTAGGGGACCAGAGTCACCCCCGGCGTAACGATGGCTGCCCTCTGCGTGTAAGTAAGGGTTCACTCTCAGCTAGACGACTGTCTTCTCATCTCTAGACTTGACAGAAACGAACGGGAGGGCGGGGGCGACCTGCCTGTGTGCTCATTCAGCCTCATTGTGCAATTGCACAAGGTGTCGTCAGTCACTACTGCACTCGCAAACTCCACTTCAACTCTCGTCAAAAAAGGGAGAGAGAGGAGGGGGAAACGAAAGCCAACGCGAGATCCCGCCAATCTCGCCCACCCGCAGCTCTACGTCCCCTGTCGGCGTCCCAAAGAAGGAGTACCTCGAAGCTAGACGATGTTCAAGTATCGAATTGTAGCTACGCAACTCCACAACAGCTCCGGGCGAGCATGGGTCAGTCAACGTGCCAGAGTGGTTAATGGGCTGCCCTGCTACGGATTTCCGCTCTTCGGACCAGGATCCTGCAGTTGAGGCAGTGACTTCGGTCGCGCAAGTTCGAATCTTGTCGTTGACGCGTTTCTTTTTTGTGGTAAACTTTTTTGAGGGAAATGGAGTCGGAAATGGAGGCAGCCTTCGTTTGTTCTAGGCACCCCACAAAAACATCTACCTTTCTATACCTTCTTCTTCCTAACTAAGCAACACTGTTTGCTCATTACAGCACAGACAGACAGACAGACATAGGATAGTTTAATAAAGAAACCTCTCTCTGTCTATCTATCTTACTATGTACATTACATCTATATAGCACGTTATAATATATATAAGTTAGTAAGTACTAAGGAGAGATAGAGGGGAATAAATGTATTAGCAGTATTTTCCCTATAATTGTACTGACTCTATCTATCTATCTATTCATTAGTCTAGTAGCAGAAACAATGCGTAGTAGGATGCAGCTTGTTTGAAAAAAAATTAGGTACGTCAAGGACAGGATTCGAACCTGCGCGACCGAAGCCACTGCCTAGTCTGGAATCAAGGTATGATAGCAGGGCAGCCCATTAACCACTCTGGCACCTTGACTAGTGGCGCTTGCAGATGGAGATTTCGGGAGCTTTTTCACACTATGTAACAGAACAACGTTTGGGAAATTAGCGGGCTCTGCTGCTAAAGCATCGCTGCGTGTTGTTATTAGTCTGTAACTGTGTAGGTGCTAATAATCTAGGAAAAGTAGAGTTTTGTATTCTAGCACTTAATGAAACAAATTAGTCTAGGGTGTATCAAAGTGTTTCCTGTCTAGGTTGACAATACGTATTGAATAATCTGATGAGGAATACTAAGGGGTCAAAGTATTCTCTCCTTGTATGTAGCATATTCCGTACGTTCACAGCCTTAACTTACAACCGCGCACCAGCTTAATTCCATTAGGAGTACTTCAGTAACTTAGTACTTATCCTCTTTTCCAATATATCACTTAACAACATCACTCGATGGATGAAATCCAAGCCACTCTCATACAGTAACTCCCTTTCTGACGACTCATCAGCACCTTCGTCAGTGGACAGTTTCTGTTGCAAGCTGAGGGCTTGTTGAAATCGCGGCAGGAAGGCATTTTGTGGTACCTGCACTGCTTGAGGATTGGGAGTAGCCTTCTGTTCCTTCCTTTTTCTGCATCGCCTGAGTACGCCTCAAGAGCCTTGCTTCCGTTAAATTACACAAGGGATAAAGCCTTTCTCTCCACTTACTATCTTACCTACCTACTTTACAGAATCTCATCAACAGCTTCTTATTATTGGCTCCGATTGCACTCGCTACCTCCTCGAAATAGACAAACTCAACCCCACCATATCGAAATTCTTCCTTGCTTGTAACACAGGTAAAGCAACCTTCTACTGCTAGACCCTCACAACGTCCTGGTTTTAGAAGACCGGCTAACAGGTCGAGCTGACTTATATTTTTCCAGGTTTACAGACCAGGCTGCGCCAGATCTTCGGGTTCTTACATTTTGTCCTTTTCTGGGACAAGCTCTCAGTTACGTCTTCCTTGAACCCTCGAGTCGTGGCTGCTTCTCGTGCGACCTCTCCCACAAAGGACTATCACGGAAGGAACGTACGGAAAAAGAGATTTTCAACTTGCTCTTGCCCATCATTTTTAATTAGTAAGGCCATCTTTCCAACCTGCAGACCCTTTCAGAATACCGGACACAACCACAAAAGCCACGCAAACGCAGACATCAAGGCCTTTTCTTTACTGGACAAGATACGCCCTTCGTCCAACGATACGACGCTGCTATCTTCGAAATCCTTCGCTTCCAAAGCATCAGACCTCAAAGAAAGCGCAGATCAGAGACTGGCGAAGATTGAGTGACTTTCAGCGAAGCTCATACCTGGCAACTCAGCACTCAGTATCCCCCGTCGTCTCCCAGGTACGTGCTGCCGAAATTCGACCCATAAACCTTGATTTAGTGTGCCTTTGCTTATATGTCCATCCCTCAGTCTCACTTTTGCAACATGGCCCCAAACAAGAAGACTGGAGTAGCCAAGAAGCAGCAGACCTCTGCCACTGGACCTCGGAGCAAGGCCAACCTTCCCAAGGGCAAAGCCAATGCACCCAAGAGCAAAAATACTATGCCCATGGGCAAGGCACGCGACTTGGCCAAAAATTCGAAGTCTGCAGCACCGCCCCAACCCCAGGATACAATCGTTGTCGGAGGCCAAAAGCGCCACGTTATAGCCGTCGAGGACGACAGTTCCGACGATGGCAGGATCAGACCGCCGAAGCGGCGCAAAGGCGGTAAGGGACCTGATCCCCACGACTATTATGCGGTACGCGAGGCTCCTCCACCAAGTGACCATGGTGCTCGGTTTGCGAGGAAGTCGACTGCCCATTACACATGGGGAGCTTCCTTCCAATCTCCCCCTCTATCCCGGCTCAAGGCTCAACAGACGAAGTCTGAAGAGAAGGCGGTAGCCTCCCTTGTCAATGAGAAAGGAAAGAAATTGGGTCGAAGCAAAAAGCTTTCGCAGTTGAAACCCAGCCGTGGAAATGGTGGCCTTCTGTCAACGAGTACTGGACTGAAGTCTATCAACGGCAAAAAATACTTCCCCTTCATGAAGCTTCCAATTGAGATCCGGAAAAAGATCTACGAGGAGATTCTGGTTGCCAAGAACCCCATCCGCGTTCGACAGGGTTGGTCGGCAGTCTATCCTCGCAATCGACCCCTGGTTGAGACAGACATCTTACGAGTCTGCCGCCAGGTCAGAAACGAAGCAGTGAACGTTCTCTATGGCGAGAATACTTTCCTGTATCTCCTTAGAGAAGCCGCAATGCTCCCCGCGACAAACCCACTTGGTGAGAGGGAGATTGTGGTGCAGCATCCAGCCTTGTCGGAGGAGCACCTTTCTGAATACGAATGCAACAGCGAGGACGAGTACGATGACGCCGACTCCCTTTCCATGGCACGTTCAATGCGAGACTCCGAAATCGAAATTGACATCCGGCGCTACGGCCACAAGTTCCGCAAGCTCATGATTGTTGCGGAACCAAACCGCACGGAGAAGGGCTACCTCCTGAGCATGGCAAATGCAATCAACGTCTTCCGCAACCTGAAGCCTATCAGGCCCCGCGTGCACACCCTGACCATCGAGATCACGCCAATTCGCGACATTCATACAGGGGAAATTAGCTTTCTTGATTTCTTTGAGAGGACATCCGAGGTTACCCGCGCACTGAAAGGACTGCCTTGTCAGTTTATCGAAATCCTCATCAATACAGGCGGCGGTAACCAGGAGCGCATACGACTCAACATGAAGTACGCGGCCAATATCCGGCGTGCCAAGCGCGGCCAGGAGGATGTCTGGGAGAATGATCGGGTCATGCAATCGTACCGCAGCGCGCAGGCCGGTGAGGCACAGCAGAGCCTCGATACGCTGTCGGCCATGATCCAGAAGGTTTGGGAGGGACCAAACGGACGTTTTGTCGGCGGTTTGAATTCCGACGAGAGCGACGACGAGCGCGAGGACTACTTTTAAGCCACAAGCCGGGTTGAGAGGGGAGCGCAATATATGCACACTTAGCAACGGGTGGTTTACTTGGGGTTTTGGTTTGCGGGTGCGTATCTGGGAGGGAGTTTGTGGAGCGACGGCAATATTTGATCACGTTGCCTTCGGAAGCTTTCGCGACCTTTGGGGGCGATTAGGATCTTGCGGCATCCTTTTCATAAAAGTGGTTGATATCTTAGATTTCTTTTCGAGATCTACTCGTTAGGTAGCATTAATTAATGCTCATTCTCCGTGCTAAGAAGACGGTGAGTTTATTTCCTTTCCATAGCTCGGGGGGTATATCAAATCAAGACCTTCTCAATGCTGAATAACGTACTATCTCTCCCTCACCAAAGCCCTAAAGTTATCGTCATGATGCTGTCGCAGTTGCCGCCGTAATTTTGACCTTGGAAACCTCCAAAGTTTCCGTGTCTACAAGAACCAGCTCCTTGGTCTCCGCAAAAGATGGCACGGTGATGAGCCGGACCTGCTGGCCGTTGTCGCCCTGAATGACTTTTGTCGAGAACTCAGGCTGGCACCCGACGAAGTAGAGGTGGGGGGCGTCCTTCATGACGAAGGGATCGTCATCTTGGAAGGGGTAGGCCCCTTGATAGAAGTTAGCAGACTACTTGTTTTAGTAGTGGTAGTAAGAGGGCTGCTCACAAAGTGTGTCGGGGGCGGTAGGCGCGCTGCAGCGCCACCTGCACATGGCCTCCATCATGCCCAGCCGGTCGTCACTGTCAACGTACTTGAACACGTCGTCGACATTCTGGCCGCCGGTGCCGAGGACCCTCCACCCGTCCACTTCGGCCTCCCAGGGGTTCGTCGTGGTGTCGAGCCAACCGGGCTCCTTGGCGCCGGGCGCAGCACAGTAAGGTCTGGAGCGCGGGAACATGGCCGGATGGATGGGCTGCTGTGGATAGCTAGCGTTGGCGGGGTCCTCGGCGCCGGGGATAAGGGTGACAGGAATGGAGGGGAGGAGGTCGGCGAGGAAGTCGTCCAAGAGCTGGCTGGGGAGCGGGTTGTAGGCGCTGGCGTCGTAGCCGTATTTCTTGTTGGTCGCCGTCTTGGGGGCCGGGTTCGTGGTGGTGGGTGTGGAGGTAGAGGAGTCGATAGAGTTTCCCGCGATGATGAGGCGGGACACGTGGGAGAGCTCTGAGGACTGCACTGCAGGGGTGAGGGCCTCGCCAAGGAGGAATTCAAGAAGAAGGGAGAGCTCGAGAGCATAGGATGCGTCGCCGCCCGAGAAGGAGAGTCCCGAGACAATGGCGATTTTGGACGAGGGTCGTTGGGACGGGGTAGAGGTGCCGGACATGTTGTGGTCTTCGGAGGGTCTGTCGGTAAGGGCCCAGCGGGAAGGCTGCGGGGCGAGGTCCGGAAACTTGACGTCGATGACCTCGAGCTCGCCGTTTGCGTTCTCGGAGCCCATAACGCCGATGATTGTGCCGGTGACGAGATGAATGGACTTGAGGACGTCGCCGACGAGGCGAATGCGACCCGAGTCATCCTCGAGCATTATCATGTCCTTGTCGTCCTCATTCGAGTAGTAGCGGTCCGTGGATATGGGAGCTGAGATCCAGCGCTACGAGGTCAAGTCAGCCATGGTCCTTATTTGTTTGTGTGTGTGTGTGTGTGTGTGTGCATCTGGAGGCGGGGGGTGAAGGGATGCGCATACATCCTTGGAGACGTCCTCGAGGATGTTCGGCTTCAGGGCCATGTCAATGTAGACGGTGCCTGTCACCCAACAGAGCTCGCCCTGGCGGACGTCAAGAACACGGTTGACGTGCTTGGCCTCCTCCCCGCCGATGACGGTGCCGTCCCAGGCCTCGGCAGCGGCGGCGTCAACGGCGGGCCGGATAGAGGTGAGCCGCAGGAAGTAAATGTCGGCATACTGCTGTTGGTATGAGCGCTCCTTGGGCAGGACGAAACTGTTGAGAGATTTGTAGCGGGAGGGATCTCGGCTGAGTGTCGACGAGGCCGCGGCAGCATTGCTGTGGACCGTGAATGAGCTGGTTAGCCTTTCTTTCTTATGTCCTCTATGTCGATTCGTAGAGTCAACGTGAGGCGGGGGGAGGGTGGAGGAACACGGTACTAACGCCGGCTTTTGGAGAAGCGCGGTGGCTTCTTCGAGGGTTACCATGTTGAAGATCAGGTTTCTTGTCTTCTTCAGTAACTGGGGAAACAAATGACGTTGTACTGTTGTGATTGTCAAACAAGCTCCCACGCAGCAGGTCAATGGCTGTGGCAGATGTTGGAGCTGGGGGGTTGTGGTATTGCATGCACTGTACACTGGACGCGTCGAACCATCTGGGAGTATCCGTAGAAAAGTCGCGAATTTTGGCGTAAATGGGGTTGGGATGGGATCGCCCCCCCACCACCACCCGTCTGTCGTCCCCTGTGGCTCATGCTTCCAGGGCCGCCCCTCATTCCGCGGTGCTTCGGCGGTCCGGTGGATCAACCGTTCGGTCCAGCCACCGATGGCGGGGTCGTTCCCTCCCTTCTCATGGTGTGTCACCACTCTTCTGGAACGAGAATGAGGGGTGCTTTTTTCTTCCTCTCTGCTGCTGCTGAGTGCTGATAGGCCGGCCCCGTGGCAATCGATCAGGGCGCGGGCGGACCTAGCTGCGCTGTTGGCCCAGGCCATCTTAGACTTTCCGTGCTATCGCCGGGGTCATGACGCCTTCTATCGCGGGCGGTGTGGATGTGAATCTTCGTTGCCCCCCCTCAGGTGCGCTCGACTCTAAACACCTCTTGACATACATACACATCTCACACCGTCACATTGTCCATCTCACTCCACATCCTCACGAAACGTCGAGCGCCTGAGTTCGCCTCACATACCACACACCGCACACCATGGCTCAGAAATCCCCTACCATCGACGTGACTGATCTCAGCTACAACTTCCCGGGCTCCACCTCGGGCCTCAAGAACATCTCTCTCTCGGTGCCCTCGCGCTCGCGCACCCTCCTCATCGGCGCCAATGGCGCTGGCAAGACCACCCTCCTCCGCCTCCTCGCCGGCAAGCGTCTGGCGCCACAGGGCGGCATCTCCATCGCTGGTATCGACCCCTTCAAGGACGGGCTCGAGGGCGTCACCTACCTCGGCCTCGAATGGGTCCTGAACCCCATCGTCCGCACCGACATCGGCGTCGTTGAGCTCCTCCGCTCCGTCGGCGGCGACGCCTACCCCGACCGCCGCGATGAGCTCGTCTCCGTCCTCGACATCGACACTGCCTGGCGCATGCACGCCGTATCCGACGGCGAGCGTCGCCGCGTCCAGCTTGCCATGGGCCTCATCCGCCCCTGGACCATCCTCCTGCTCGACGAGATCACTGTCGACCTCGACGTGCTCAGCCGCGCCGAGTTCCTGGGCTGGCTGCGCCGCGAGACCGAGATCCGGGACTGCACCATCGTCTACGCCACCCACATCCTCGACAATCTCGCCGGCTGGCCTACCCATCTCGTCCACATGCACCTCGGCACCGTGCGCGAGTGGGACACTGCCGGCAAGTTCATCGCCGGCGTCGAGGGCGGCACCGGTAACAGCACCCTCGGCGAGCTGGTCCTGGGGTGGCTGCGCCAGGATCTCAAGGACCGCGGCCCGAGATCGCAAGCCCACATTGAGTCTGAGGGCAAGACCTATTCCGCTGGCGGCTACGGAGGCTACGGCGACGAGTCTGATAAGCTGAATTGAGCTCGCCGGGAGGAAGCTCGGTTGTGATGGTGGTGATGTTGGTGGAACGTGCGTTCAACATTTAACACTGCTTCCTATGTGAAAAGTAGGAAAAAGGCGTATACGGCACTCAACTGCATTCTGGACGGCGTTTGTGTCGGATTTTTTTTTTTCAAAAAAAATTCTGTTTCAACGTGAGATGATGGTTCGGTCAACTCGGCATAGGAGTGTGTCTTTCAAAACTTGTACCATGGGGATACGAGGGAGGCTTGTCGAGTGATGGGATTGGCAAGAGTCCACTAAACAAAGGGGGAGTATAGAGGGAGGGCACTCTCAACTGGCCTTTTCGGCGGCGTTTGGTTGCGTAGACCGGTTCAACAACGGGCATACCATACAGGTGGCTTGCTTTCTTTTAGGATTTCCACGGCTTTAAAGAGATACCCCGCGTCTTCAACCAAAAAAAGGGGGGTCCGACATTTGGGCAGAGGGACGCTGTCGACTCAACTAGACAGAGATGTAGATTCGAGAAACGTAGAACGCCGGAAAGAATCCGTTCTATTGATCTTACGAGTCCCTACTCTCCCAGGGGGGTATCATGCCTATGTCCGTCACCAGCCCGTCTAGTAAAAACTGCACAAAAACCACCCCCTAAGCGACACTTTTTGAGCTCATAAGCACCTTCATCGTATTCTTCATCAGCGCCGGGATACCGCCCAGTCCCTTGCTCTCCAGCGCCCGCAGCACAATGATCCTATATTCGGACCACGTAATGCGCAGACCCCGTGCCTCGGCCAATCTGGCTAGACTGTTGGCAGTGACGGGTCCGGCGTGGCGTGTAGAGAGGGCGTTTTCGTCCGCTGCCACCTCACGGTCTTCGAGCTCGCGGATGCATTCGATGGCCTGAAAGCTCAGCAATGGCGAGTACGAAAATCCAAACAATGTCGGCAGCATGAGGTCCATGACAAGGTCCTCGACGTACCTTTGCAGGCGCAGGGTGACAACGCGGGCGTTAAGGCAGCCCAGCGCGTTCTTGTCACCGTCGTTGAAGGCCTTGCCACGCCAAATACAGTTGCAGATGTCCATAAGGAATCCGTTGAAGTGGTTCACGTAGTTCGGGGCATACATCGTCGGTTGGCGCCTAGCCATGGCCATTTCGAAGCCCTTCTTGTATGTGGCCAGAACCGTGCATAGGCGCGAGACGTTGGCGAGGGAGTGGCTGAAGAAGACGAGATAGACGAGCTCGGCTGGTGGGTTGGCAATGCGGAGCAGGGGCTGGAGGACTGGGTCTGAGATGCTGGCGGCGCCTTGTTCATAGAGATCGAGCACGCCGCCGTGGACAGCGACACTCGGGGAGGCTTGGACAAGGCTGAGGGCGACGACGCCTGCGTGCTCCATGACGTCGTAAAATGCGTCGAAGGGTGCATCTATGGGTATCTGGTCAAAAGAACGCAAGACAAATGTCCAGCGGCGGATGAGATTTTCATAGAGCCCGAGGAGAGCGAGTTGAGACTCGGGTGTGGGGGGGAGGCACTCTTCCAGGGGCTTTAGGATTGTGTTATATAACCCTGTGCTCGGGTGGTCAGCGACGTACGTAGTTGAAAGCTTACCATGGGCACCGTACCATCGAATGCTACCAACGGTGCGTACTGAAGAATACTCATGATAGCGGCTCGGGCGTCCACGCCGTTCCATGTCGTGAAGAACTTGGCAAAGAAGCTCAAGACGACCGGTGGCGTTTCCTAGACAAATCAGACAGAGTCCAAACAGGGTGCCAATGCAAATATTCACCTTGACGCGTGACACATATTCCTCGAGAATCTCCATTGTTTCCTTGAACAGCTTATCGTCGGCGTTACCGTTGAGAACATCCTCGAGAACGGCATCGATCCAATGAACTACGCGTTTCGAAACCGCATCATCCTTTTTCAGGGCAGTGAGTTTCTGAAGTAGAGGATCGGCCAATACAGCTGCAAGCTGATTGGGAAGCTCAATCTTTTCGATTGACTGAGCAAGACGATCGGCATTGTCAATCTCTTCCAGGGTGACAGATTTCTGTCGTGATCGTTAGTCTCAAGTTTGACTGTACGGCTCCCTCGGAGTATCTCACCTCTGTAGCTTCTGAGGTGTGAACGGAAGGAAGTTTCAATGCTTTGCCGCCGCGGGCTCTCAAAGCCAGGTGATTGACACTGAAGCCATTCCGAGGCTGGCCAGCGGCCTCAGCAGCACGCTGCGAGTGGTCTCTTTGGATCTGGTCGAGTCTCCCTCGCCATTCCGTGTCAGGATGCTGCCAAGGTCAGACATGTTTTTCGTAGTGCGATACTTGTACTACCTTGAAGGCCGACGCCCTACCTCGCAATGCGTCGCTGACAATGATTTCGGGGTAGTAATCTTTGTAGATCCGGAGAAGGCCTGTGAGGGCGGGATCGTTGCCTGTACTTCTGGATAGATTGAGTCTAAGGAACGGTCAGCAACCAAGCTAAATCGCCGAGAACATGATGGGCCGATTACATCGCTTGAAGCCGGAAGGGCCGGACGTGTTTCCGACGCGTTATCAGGGCAAGTAAATGACACAGTTGTGGTCTGGTTTGCGTTAGCCCCTTTCTTCGGGCATCAGGCAGGGGAGGAAGGGTTCCGACCGAATGGCAGCCGTGTCGAGCAGGTTAAACAGCACAGAATATGCTTGCGACAAGATGACTGGCTTCTCGATGACATGATAGACCATGATCAACCATTTGAGGATATTCGATTGCAGGACCAGCGAGGGCTTCAGTTCACCGTGCCCCAGACATCCGACTACTCTCAAAACGGCGTCGCCGGACAGTCGAGTCGCAGGGTATAGGTTCTTCACCAGCGTGTTCAAGCTTGCTTGGTCCAGATGGTTCGGCCTCGTCAGTAGGTCGATGAGTTCGCTCAGGGGCTCGGGCAGCAGCCCGCTCTCATAGGCCGAGGCCGCAATCTTCTCCACGGTAGGCTTGATGCTGGTAGCGCGCCGTTTGGCCGGTACACCAGAGGCTGGAAGAGGTGTCATTGTCATTCCATTTACACTGCCACGGCTTGGGACTCACCGTCTACGAGGTCCCGGATCAAGAGGGGTATGTCGTCAGTTGGTCGGTCCACGGACATGTTGTCGGTGGGAGAAGCCATTTTGGCCGGCAATAGTCTGACCACGGACGTGAACCGTTTCTATTGATTCCGCTGTTGGCTCAGACGAGATGCGACGGCATGTGGTGATGCAGGCGGGGCGCAGTGTCGTGATGCCCCGACAACGACATTGATGCCGATCCGTATCCGTTCCGTACCTAATGCACGACGACAGACGACCAGACGCGTCGGCGGGGTAGCAGATCAATTCGAGCGCGTCTAGGCGGAAAATGTGCACCGTGCACACCCCTCGTCACCAAACGGCCGGATGGCCCCCCCCACTTTGCGGTGCTTTAGCGGCCGGGGTCGCACGCCGGAGCAAGCTCCAACCTCAGCGTTTCGCAGCTGCAAGGACCGTAGCATCAGGTGTCAGATTTTCTGTGGGTGTTTTTCTCGGTCAGCAAAAATCTACATGGAAACGAGCACAAAAGAGGGAGGTGGTGGGCGGACGAAGGTCTTCTCGGTAAGCAGCCAGGCGGAGCAGGCGGAGCGATGCGAGTCACTTGGGTAGGTACTTAGGTACCAAAAGTAGTTCGTTGTAGGTACTAAGTAAGATACCGACCGACTGTATGGCCGTTGGTTTAGCGGGTGAATCAATTTGGTTGGTCGGTAGGTAGGTAGACCACCACATGAATTACAGTATCTCGTGGTTCGAGAATCTGGCCATCGTTGGCTATGGTGCGGGAAGACCAGGTTAGTAGAGATTGAGTCAGTCGCCATGAATCTTTCGTCGCTGCCTATTTACCAGGTATTACGGACACATAGACCCCAGACTGCAGGGCGACAAAGCAGTTTCGTCATGGGGGGCGGCACACAATAGGATTGACACACTGTTCGTCGTGGGTACTGGAATGCCGTAGATTCTTCACCGGTTTCTCACCAGCGTCACTTGATGTTCCAAGGCCGGGAGCTACATGAGCAAAGTAGGTAGGTACGTCGGCTACCATGACTCTGTTGGCGTTGGGAAATCCGAGAGATGAACGTTGGTAAAACACGGCAGAAAATGCACAACGACGACNGGGGGGGGGGGCATTTATCGCCTCATTTGGGGTTGCACACAGGCTGCCCGGGAGGAGGAAGGTTGGTCTCAAATGCAAGGAAAGAGAGCGGCCATAATACCCAGTACAAGGTACCGAAGGTACAGCCAGACCTATCTCTCCATACCTCCGGGCACACGAACGTCAGTATTGGCCAAGCTGGCTGACCGAGATGTGCTGGGCGGCTCACCTTCTGCTTCTATTTCCCCCCCTTCTCCTTCTTCTCCTTGTTGCTGATGTTTTATCTACCCGTTGTTCCACAACCCTTCCACCAAATACCTCGTCATAGTCCTTCTGCCACCCTCGACCCATCATACCAATCGACACCTCATCCAACCTCCTCCACATGCTGCTGCAGGAGGTCATCCGTGCTTCTGCTGTTACCAAGCGCTTACACAATTTGCCGTCGAATTAACTAAGCACTGTCTCTTCTGCCCTGGTTTTGCATTTCTCGCTGACCACTGACATCGCCAGCAGGTCCGCACCATTCTGTTCTCTCGACATGCCCTTTGAGGTTTGGCGCATGGCAAATCCACAGGCGGCCGCTTTGCGCCATTCTCTTTTCTACTATCCGTACTTCGCGTATCAATGTCAGTCGCTGCCCGAAGTCTCCACAGCCAAGATTGTACATAGTACATCGTTGGCGTTCTTCATATCGGAGGATCCTCCCGGTAAACCCTATTTTCTATGCCTCCGCTAGGTAGTACTAGCACAACCCTGAAGTTTTTCTCGTTAGCCTCCTAGTTTTCTTCGACTGGCCGGTTTCAGCATTCCAACTCCCCCC
>NWBT01000034.1:627102-649047 GCA_003386485.1 Colletotrichum lentis
GATGGAGTGATCAGATAAACCCCGAAGGCTTTAGAAATCGGTGACAACGACATCTTCATCCTCTGCCAATGGGGGGTTTCGATACCACTTTGACAACGTGTTAGCGTGGTAAAACTACTTTGTTCTCTGCCGGGGTCTTGGCTCTCCGGCCGCCGTATGGTGGTGGTGGTGGTGGTGGTGGTGGTGGTGGTGGTGGTGGCGTCTGCATCTGCTGCGTCGTGTAACCTCACCCTTCTAACGTTTGTGTTGCCTGGTGGTCAGCATACGTTGTATTATCGACTTTCCGTCCTCCATCTCCTCAAACCTGGCGCGACGGCGGTATTACTGCTCCGTACCATGGCGGTCGCATTGGAATCCATCCTCCATTCGTACTTTCCCTACCTCCATGCCTCCATTCACTTTCCACCATCCCCCATCCTATGGATGTGCATTCACACGCTCGCTCGCACACCTACGACTAATCTGTCATTGCATCAGTCAGACGGAAGTCCCCTTGGCCGGACCAGGAACCGCAGGGGCTCTTGATTTGATTGATTGCAACCAAGACCCACCACCCATCGTGACCGGCGTGGAGGACCTGTCGACATTAGCCGCCGTTCGTCGTCTTACTTCTTGTCCTACTTACCTACCTACCTTCCTCACCTTACTCGCTCTTACACGCACCGTCGTCGCTCGAGCCCAGCACATTCGAATTATGCATTCCACCGATGATGCCGCCGTGCATGTCCCCATTTCAAGATTTCCCTCTCATCCCCCTTCCCTTATTTGTCTCCATATCCTGTCCAAACCGTCGGGCTGGCTGCGCTGTCTAGCCGATTGCTTCTGCCGCACACCCCACTCCGCGCGCTGCTGCCTCGGTGCATTCCTTCCCACACCCATTTGGTCTAAGATCGGTTGTTGAACCCCCTCGTCCCTACACTTCTGCTTACTACAAGCCGGTCACAGTATGTCCCAGCCAGTCTTGTTGCTCTCCAAAGAGGCATCTGCCAACACGTAGTCTTGCTCCTCCTCCCTCTAGACTTGCGCGGCCATAGCTCAGCTGTTGTCAACTCCATCGCCCCCCNTCGATCAACGACCTTGTAACGTCAGAAAACGAACGGTCCACCATCTCTTTGTCCCAACTGCCGTTTCAACCGAACTGCGTGGCAACATCCCGGATCACGGCAAATTCGTCTGTCTTGTTGCCTTCCTGGAGTCGTGAATCACGTCTGAGACTCAGCGCCTCACATCGCGTCATCATCCTCATAACTAGCCAGCCGGCACGTCCTTTCTAATCACTAGGACCACAGCGTACGAAGTCGGCAATCTAGCCCATTATCACATTGTCAAAAGTTGATCAACTTTCTCTGCCGGGTCGCCGTCGTATGCTCAGGTGAGCCGCTTGGGTTTATTGCTCATCTGGTGGGCTATATATACCTTGAAATGTCCATCTGAAAATCTGCTCTCTAATGCTTTCTCAAAATACAAAACCCTAGTTCGTGTAAACGCATGCTGACCTAGGATAGGGATGAGCTGAGAGGAGTCGTGCTCTTACGTCTCCGCCATGAGATACTCCCCGGAAATGCAAATCGACAGCCACGCTACGTCCAGAAATGGCCCGAATCCCACGCAAAGCCTCCCAGCTATGTTGCTGTGGGACCGGCAAGACTGTATTCCTCTGAGAAAGGTTCTTTTAGAAGACGACATGATTGCCCTTCTCACGCCCGTCGTTGTACCTCACAGCAGACTCGGGGACAACGGCAAGGATCCCTTCGAACCATTGGGCCGTGCCATTGCTTCGCGACATTCGTTAGTCCGGCATGTGCCGTACACAAAACGAGGGGGCATCACCAATATCCACCTCGAGTTCATCAAGAGAGCCAAGGCCATCGTCTTCGTAATATCAGGCCCTCCCCTCGACGATGATGTCTCGCAAATCGACCTAGCCGATACTGCGCGAACGATGGCAGACGAGCGCCCTCAGATCATAGTGGCATGTTGCAACCTACAAGCTCACGACTTCCACACTGACCATTTCGCAACGATGGTCCAAATCGCAGGGTATTCGCCACCGGAGCTCGAGGCCGCCGCGTCAATAATCTTTGGGGACATCCGACCACCCATGGGAAACGCAATCCCTTTGCAAAACCTCATTATCGCGCCGCAGACATGGCCGGTCGAAGCTTGCGGTATAGACATGGCACCCATCCACCAACTTTGGACAGAATGTCTCCCGCCCAAATATCACCTCTCGCAGCACGAGCTTATCCTGCTCCTCCAGCGAGACGGATTCTCCAGGCACTACGTTGTGCGTGAACCGGCGACCAAGCAGATCATCGGCTTTTGCGCTACATATACGACTTACCCCGACGGCGGTCAAGATAATCTGCTCGGATCACTAGCTGTTCTGATTGTCAAAAACTCGTGTCGAGGGCAAGGGGTGGGGTTGAGTCTCCATGACCATGCACTCAAACAGTTGCAAAGGACTCGGGGAGTCAATCGACTACAACTTGGCTCAACTTTTCCGCGCCTTTTTTACGGTGTGCCATCCGATTTCTTCTCGACAGACTGGTTTTCGCGTCGGGGCTGGCAGATGAATGGCGTCCACTCCGGCCAAGGGTTATGGGCCTCGGATTGGCTCCTAAAGTTTGATGACATGCTGGCGAAAGGCTACTCGTCAGCTGGACTGACGTTTCGGCGATGTGGTATGGCTGAGTACTACCAGGTCTTGGATATCGTGAGCCGAGACGCCGCCCGCAAGGATAATTTCGGTTGGTACGACCAGTACTGTATCTTGGATGGCACGCCACACATCGAAGATGTCCTCCTTGGCCTGGAGGGCGACACTATTGTAGCCATCGCTCTGACATACACTCCTACATCGGGTAGTCCAGTAAGCGGTGACCTCCCGTGGGCCAAGAACATTGGAGCCGATGTTGGGGGCGTTACATGCATTTGCATCATAGGTTTGTGACTACACTTGAGGACCTCGGCAGTGCCCTTCGCTTATGCCAGATCAGATGACCATCCCGAGATGGTGAATAGCCGAGACTCGGTCATGACTAGGTTGCTCGATACGTGCGTGAAGCTGCTGGCCGAGCAAGGCATGCGACAAATGCTCATCGACGGCGCCAAGGGAGGCGACGCTGGGTTTCAGTCCCTAGGTAAGTGCAAAGCCAGTAGGTTGTGATCAAGATTCTGATGTGGCAATCAAGGTTTCCGGGAATGGGCGAAATACAAGGACGTATGGCGAAAGGTTGGAGCATAGGATCGCTCGTGCGTGACATTATACAGTCAACGTCATCCACTCCGGGCCAAGATACGGGCGTCTGCAATTCCCAGATTCAACCAACGATCTCTGGCAGCTTTGGAGCTGCCCAATTACATTCGACGGCAGCATAAGCATACTCAGCAATCATCATTACCCCCCCCCCNTGGTCTGGACCATGTCAACCGTCAACCGCAAAAGTCGTGAATACTAGTAGTTCGGGGACATTGGTAGCCACATCAGCGCCAGCCAGCAACGCGCCTTTTTCGAAAAGAGCCCTATGCAATGGAACAGATCCACAAAGCCAGCAGCATGGCGACGATTCTTCCAGCGCGGCTTCTGACAAGAGGCTTCTGGGGAATAGTGAGCAGAGCTACCAATGATCTTGCTTACTCCTGCTGACCGTGTCTGACACGGGCACATCAACGGGTAATCGTGGCACCTATCATGGCCACACCTCATTGAGTGTGGTCTCTTCGTTTCTGCCCTGTCGTGAGCACGTGTGTCAGACGATTGTTTTCAGTTTGTGGTTTAGCCTGGTCTCATCCATCTTTCGCTGTCTAACACCCGAACATCGAGACACGTGTGTGGTTGCGCCAGAAGATCGAATTCTTGAACCTGCTGCTGCCTAGTTTGATAGCTCCGACTTGCGCCCGTAACAACATTCTCAAGGAGCAAGAACGAAGAAGATATCTCTGTTGGGCACCGGAACGGGCTGTCAAATTCTGATAGAGTCTTGCCTCAATGTCCTGCCTGACATACAATATAGAACGAACAACGGGTCATTGAAGCCCAACTGACGATGACCAGAAGTTGGCGCCGGAAGGGTCAAATCCCGAGTTCGGGTTCATGGAGAAGGGCACCGGCGGTGATCATTTCAGACTAGAACGGCGCAATTGTGCGCAAAGACACCATGTCAGCTCTACCCACTGACGCCCTTGACGCAGACAACATAGCAATCTATACGAAGACCCTGAATATCCAGTCTCTCGAGACCAAAGATCCGACACACTGGAGAAAGAAGTTGACGGAATATTGACAAGGAGCTGCTAATCTAAACTGGCAGCCCTCTCATAACGTACGGTATCCCGGTCAAGCCAGGGTGGTCATCTGTGTTTTACGGCCCAACCAGCCCATCCAGGGATGGATGGACTGTACCCATGTTCCCCCGGACCCCCTGGTCCCAGATACCGACCGTCTTGTTTGGGCGAGCTGGGGCACCTCAGCTGGAATTGCCTGTTCGACAGGGATCAGTTGCGTTCAGGCCATACTATGTATGTGCTCAAACTCCAGCAGATGGTGGTGGGTGAGGTGATTACATGACTGACACTTGACTCCCGACGAAGCAGCGGCTCGGAAGCGCAGACAGAGCAGTCGATCATTAAAGCCATTGGTTGCCACGCCCCTAAGAACAATGATCGGTCTGGGATCGATTGACCCGAGGTGGGTAGAACGAGGCCCCCATGAGAACCAATCCTGCTGTTTGTCAACTGTTGTGAGCCACACTGGGGTTTACCAACAACCAGAGCTGGTTGATTAGAATAACGTAATTGACATTGGTGTCATGACCGTAAGTAGTCCATTGGGGACCAAGCCTGTCGCTTGAGCGGCACAGTGGGCTCAGGAAAGCATCCAACAGTAACCCCGTGCCGACTTCTTCATTAAGCTCACTGCAGATCCCGCCCCCTTTTTATTCGCAAAAGATAGACTAGGAGGCCCGTTAGTGGCGTGTCCAAGAGGCAAGGTAAGACCGAAAGAGGCAGCGGCCGCTCTGTATGCATACGTGGAACAGGAAGCCATCACAGGGGCCCGCGAAGCTGACGCGCAGGCGACTGGGGTGAGTGGTGAGAAAGGAGGGGTGGGAGGCTCGAGAAGAACGCCACGGCACACATACACACACACACACAACATGAGTGTCTCGGCGATGTCCTGAACCCCCTTGCTGTGTGACAGTATTCTAGATCAGGCCTCCCGCCAGATGTGTTGCACGTATGACCGCCGCCTTCTGCTCAAGGCCTCTCTGCTATCTTATGACTTCTCACGGTTGAGCAGCGACAGTATGAAGTCCTTCGTTGCGCAGAGACTCCGATTACAGACTCTCTCACCAAGACAAAAGAAAAAAAATCCCCCAACGGGCTCCTCCTTGTCCGCTGCCAGGTTCCAAGCAGCCGGAATCCCAGCCAGCTGACACACAAAGAACAGTCTTAAATACGTCCCTCAAAACTCCACTTCTCAATGGTTAGTAGAACCGACCGTATGGTCTTATCCGCTGCCGCTTTTACGGGCATGCCAGGTTTCCCTTCCTCGTCTGATCTACGCGGCAATCTAAGACCTGGAACCCCGCAACAGCACAAGAGCACATGAACGATGGAAAGGGGCAAAGTCGACTACCGTACCTTCAACGCCGCTGAAGTGACAACAATGCAAGACCGGCATGTGCATATGCGCTGTCGTTCTTGCAACACATCGCCGGTCTGACTGACTCGAAAACGACCTCCTCGACTTGCCAAGTCGCTGTGGCCACCGGCAAATAAGATATCTCCGTGCCCACCTCCAGTGGCGTTATGCAGCCAATGTGCTGATATTGCACAAAATATCAAAACACTACTCCGATCGGTTACTCATCAAGCGCCGAATTATTTCTGAGAGCGACTCTGCTTCAAAGGTTTATTTCATACGGGGTCACATCCTTCTTTTCCGGAAGGGCCCGGTGGTTCCGGCTGGGAAGAAAAAATGCCTACTAACCAGCCACATATCGCCGGAGGGGGAGGGGATTATTCGACTTGTAAACCCGAGACCCGCGAGATCTGGCCATCCTTCCCTCTGCGGAGATGGCATCGCTGAACTAGCCAATTCTCATTTTGAGGTTACCCTGCCATGACGCAATTCTTAGCTGGGCGACGAGGAACTTTCGACAGCAAACTGGGGGTTTCAACACGGCCGGTCTTGTCCCTATGACGTGTAGTCCTCGCGTTCCGCCTCTGAGACCTCCTGACCCTGTTGTATTTTTTTACCAAATGAAGAAAATATAGGGAGGAGATTGAGTGGGTTCGAAAGCGGAGGAGCCATATGTTTGTTGAATAAACCAGGAAAGAAATGCCTGGAAATCTTGTCTGAGACGAGGAACATGTTGTTAACGCCCGACTGCGATAGAGATGCTATCTCGTCATAAACCTTTCTAGTCGTCACGCGTTAGCGATGCTCCCTGTTGGCCGTAGGTGGTTAGATACTGGGAAAATCGAACCAGTTGGGCGGGCCCCATTCCCCTTTTCTGTTTCGTACAAGACGATAACATCCCCACAGCGGTTCAACGCCAAGCGCCGCCAACCAACAAAACGTGTTCGTTCCTGCCTGCAGACAAGTGAATCTGTACAAATGAATGACCCCCCCTGAGCCGTTGATGGGCATGGAACGCGGGTTATGACTGAGCAGTAGTCGACCGGGTCAGACTGAATGGCCGGGACGTCCTTCACGAGTGGGTGTGGGCTGGGCCGCCACGCGAGGAGAGCCTCGTGAGGAGCGCGAATTTTGTTCTCTTCCCCGCGGGTTTGCAGCTTCATCCGAGACGACGGCCCTCGCTACACGTGGAGGCGATGCGAGTGGAGAGAAAGGTGCAGGCCAGATTGAGTACTGACAACAAAAGAATAGAATGACAAAATTGCAAATCCCTTCTCGCAGGGGCAGCACGGCGCCGAAGGCTTTCTAGACCTTATGGGTAGCCAACGACAGCGTCAAAGTAAGGTAGGGCATGCTGGAGAGCGTCAATTTAGGCGTTTTGACCGGTCTCTCTCTTCTGAGTCAAACCTACATGTCTGGGCTGGCGTGGCCTTTGTGAGTGTATCGGGCGGGATAAAGTACACAGTGTACGTCGAGGTAAAGGAAACGAGAGGGGTAGATCTGGGACCATTATGTTCCCGAAGAACGCGATCGTGGCCTAGGTAGTTGGGTGGTTGGTTTTTGTGTGGGAGTAGAGTCGAGCGTGTGGTACCCTCTCAATGCCTAGATACACACGTCGGGCTGTCTCAGCTGTGTATGTGAATCATTCGCTGTCGATTACGGCCACCATGCACACGACGATTCTAGCTCGGCGGTGGTATGCCAACTCAGCTTTTGGCTGTCAGTTGAGAAGAGGGAAGGGTCTTTTCGTACTAAAATAGCCTGCCTACACAAAAAGGGAAACATCGGAATGTCCCCCGTAGAAGCAAAGAATTTAAAAAAGCAAACTTTTGATGGTATTCGTTCCCAAAGATCCGCCGTCCCCCTCTATACCGGGCTCCAGTTCCGTAAAAGTAGTCGTCAAAGACGTCATGTGCCGAGTGTTTTGATGGGGTTTGTCTTCCGTCATTAATTCCCGCCCACATACTTCCCCACGCCTTTGCTTTCGTTATGACGATATGAGAAGAGATTGAATAGTGCGAGCCGCTGTTACGCCCATTTGGAAAAGTCAACCGACTCAACGAGCGAGTCGATGCCGTTTCCGGGCGAAACCTCGGTATCGTTGGTGGTGGTAGACAGCATCGAGCTCCGGTGGCTAGTCTGCTCGCTCGTGCTGGTGAAAAATGTGGCTACCGACGACCGGCGGAGACTGCTGAAGCTGTCACGCACGTTGGCCGAAGACTTAGACGCATCCGCACTTTGGGCGATGGAGAGGCTGTTACCAACGACTGCGCCTCCCAGAGACGTTGGAGGTGGCGAGGGCGTTGAAGCATTGTTCATGTGGGGCAAATGCGGATGCGAAGGCTGGTGTACGCTGGACGCATTCTTAGGTCCATACTTCTCGCGAAGCCGTTTGATCTCCCTGAGCCTGTTGCGCCATGAACTGACGTGTTCGCCACCTTCGCGGTTTGCCCACACGAGGCAAAAGACGGAAGCATTGAGCGCCAGCAACCGAATGAAGCCCGGAAGCGCTCTTAAACTAACCATCTTGGTTTCGGATGCTGGGGAGATCTCGGGGAAGCCGGCCTTGCTCATGACTTGAACTTTGTAGAAAGGCGGGTGTTTCCCTTCACTCGGTGGGTGCTCCCTAATGGTGAGAAAGGATGCCCTCGCCTCTGGGGTAATGACAATGTTGACGTAGTTGAACTCGCTCGGAAAAGTATCGAACCTGAAAGGCATGCCGGAGTCGTTGAAGATAATATTGACAAAGTCATTGCCGATGTGTCGTTTTTTAAGGATGCATTGAGGGTCCCGCTCCAGATTGGTGGGCATCTGTGTAACGACGTGGAAAACCATCTCTGTCACCCTATCACGCCAGCAGAAGGTGTACTCGCCGTCTGTGTCGTACTCTCTGTCCAGCCCTTGCGTATTGAACTTCGACCCTTTCAGTCTTGTCAATGTGCCCAGCCCGTTGAGAAAAGCGACGTAGTCGCTGCTGCCCGAGACGTTCGAAAGTATTTCGGTCTCGTGCGTTTGGCCTTCGCCAATGTAAACCACTCCGACCTTATGCCCATCCACAGTCGAGTTACGATCAAAGACTCTGATGGCTCTTTGAATCGCGTCGTCGTCTGGGAGAGGGACAGGCCGGGCAGCTTCCTGTATTTGGGGCGTCGACGTCATCAGCTGAACCATCAAGTGGCTCGGCAGGATGTTGCTGTTGGTCAGTTGGCCGTCTCTCGACACATCTGATATGTACTGAGCTTGGTGGGCTGGGCGTGGCTGGAAATTCTCATGTACAATATACGACGACGTCCCCGAGGGCTGCCGCTTGGTGATTTGTGACCACCCCGTTGTAGCCGCTTGCTCAATCGTCACGATGCTGTTGCCCATCAACCATCGTCGCTTCAAAATCTCACCGAACCGCTCTCTAGTAAAGAGAAGATCTTGCGAGGATTCGTCCGCGTCTGCGTAGGCAACCCGTTGCATAAAGTCGAGCGTCACCAAGGCTTGCTCTTCAGGGCTTTGTCCGCTGTCTACATCGCTGAGCAAGTTCTTGGCAATCCAGCCGACGTGGTTAGCACGATCTGGTAGCTTCAAGGCCAGAAACCAGAATGTAATGACGTGATACGCCAAGGCGTACACATACTGGGGCAGATCGTCGGCGGCATTCGGATGTAGAAGATCCAGAGTGGAAGCGGTCGGTGTTGATGCTTCGCTGTGAAGACTGCCTCGCTGGGTCTGTTTCTTATCTCGCACGTACTGGAGGTACCGAACACAGATTCCAAACACGATGCGGTACTCGTCTTCTCTGAAGTTGACGTATAAATTCTGCATTCTGCTGAGGCAAGCAAGAAACTCCAGAATGTGCATAGCCACATGGGGCTGGGTGATGATCTGTGCCATTTTCTGCAACATTTGCACAAGCGTTTTGCTGGTGGACAGAGGCAGCTCGTGGCAGCAGATTGACAGGGCGTGGATGCAATACTTGGCGCATCGTTCCCACGTGGAAATGCCCTTGACGAAAGCCTGTACAATCTCGTCTTCTTGATCCTTGAGGAAGAATTCGTGATAGCTCAGAATCATGGTCAAGCTGTGGAAGAGGCAGATAGCAATATCGGCACGGCGCAAGCCAGTAGAGGAAGGTGGTTCCTGGAAGTTGTTTGTCCGTATCTGCTCGCACGTCACTCGCCGGAGCCCTTGGATTTGTGACACTGCACCCCGAAATATTGCGTGATTTGTAAGCTGCGAGGGTAGATGAACCAAGACCATACTATAGATCTCCCATTCACAACCCTGCTCGATGATGTGAACAATGGTGTCGAGCCAAGCGTCCATGTTCAAAACGACTTGTTTCGCTTCTCTAGGAAACGTCTCGCTTCCCTCCGTGGTATCCCAGACCGAGCCTTCGACGTGGGACGCCAGGATGGGACTTGCGATGGCTGTTGGAGACTCGGGCAGGGCTTCCGGGTCTGGCAGGGCCCAGAGTTGTTTGTACGGATAAGACGATTTTGCCCCACTGGCGGAACGGACTGGAAGGGCTCTGTCCTGTGTTCCGGAGCTGCTGAAAGATATCCCTCTCGTGGTTCGTGGAACGGCACCCTGTTCCGCTCTGGTCGCTCTCGCCGGTTGCGATGCGTCTTCAGCTTGCTTGCGTGCCCGGGAGGAGGCTGTGTGGAGGAGCGTCGCCGCAAGACCCTCGGATTCTGTGTCATTAATCAAGAAAACTCGGTTTGCCCAATCAGCTCGGAGGCGGAAGAGTAGTTTCATCGCCGTGAGCCGGGCATCCGTCTTGCAATGGTTTGTTTTGGCGATGTTGACGAGCGTATCGTAAAGCTTAATAGACTTAGCTCCGTCAAGGTTCATGCATCTCATGAATAACTTGACATAGCCCCTTGTTACGACCCCCGAGGCCGTGTAACTCCTTTGAAGGCCAGCTTCGCCCCCGACAGGAGTTGTAGGTCGAGAAGCAGACGATGCAATAGGAGACAAGAGACGGTCGTTGACGACAATGGTCCTCAGTGTGTCGGTGATGTAATTGAAAAGCTCCGAATCTGAGGAAACAGCGACGGAGACCATAAAGGCGACAACCGATTCGAGCACGAGGAGATTAGTCTCATCGGCAATGTTGTTGAGTAGGTCCTTGATCAGGTTGGGCACACAGTCATCGTCACCAAGCCCCTCCCCAATAAGGTCCATCATGTCGTAAGATTCGGTTACTGCCTGAAGAGATAGGAGACGGGTTTCTGAACTTCGATTTCGATTGGCGTAAAACTCCTTCAGCACCAAGGACAGGTTATCCTCCCACTGCAGATCCGAAGGCGAGCAGCATCGGAATTCTTGAAAGTAGGTGAGCACCACACGTGCTGCCGAGTCCGGAAGTCGGGTGTGGATGTCTGTGAAGAACTTGATGATGATCTGCCGCGGGACAAAGTCACCAGACATGGGGCTGGCTAGCTCCTCCAAGCGCATGATAAGCTTCAGCAACTCAACCCCAATGGCGCCGTCCGGTCGGTCAGGCTCGCTTGCCAGAGCAATCATCTCGCTTCCGATGACTATGCCCGGCGGCGCCTTTTTGGAGCACTCCGCAGCGATGGACAGTAGGGTTGACCAGTCCTCCTCGACGATCAAATTGTGAATTTTGCCGTCGCCGTCCCGGAAGAGAGAGTTTATGAGTTTTAGCACAGCGCAATGGACCCGGCCAGAGTCTGTGCTGTGAACTGTCGCGACCAAGCCATCGAGGAGCAGCGCGAATGGAACAGGCGGGTAGCCCTTCTCTGTGCTCTTCGTCAAAAGCTTCTCCAAAACAGCCAGCACCCCTCGAATATCCCTGGTATCTTTTCCTTTGCTGCTGCCATCTGCTGGGAGGTGCCGCAACAGATCTACCAAGACCCTCACCGCCGCAGGACCATTGTGCGACTTCAGCAGAATGGAGATGGTGTGCCATGCCGTCTTGGACAGGCTCGGCACCAGACAGAATATGGAGCCAAGCACCAAGACGCACCCCTTGAAGCTGGCGGCTGGCAACGCGCCGAAAGTTACAATTGCGTCGATGACATTGATCGAAGCCCGCAGGTCGTCTTCAATGGTTGTGCTCAGACAGATCGTGACCAGGGTGTCCATCAGGCCAGACATGGCAGTTTCATCCGCTACATTTGAACTGAACTTGATGACGTCTCCGATGAAGGTGAAGAGCTGGTGTAGGTTCTTCTCCTCTCCCGCAGCTGAGACCTTGGCCTTGCCAGCATTCTTCTTAGCATCACGGCTAGCTAGCCTTCGTGCTGCCTTGACAGCCTGGTAAGCCTCGCGGAGCCACCTTTGCAGAACACCGATCACTTGATAGTCGAACCCGGATAGATCACGCCCGTGATTGGTGAGATCCATGGCAGCGGCAAGTTGGAGATGGAAGTCTTGGGGATTTGCCGGCGCCGTTATGGTCAGGAAGTACTCTTGGCGCTCGAGATCTGTCGACGACTTGTGCTTGACGCATTCCGAAAGGAGCCCCCAGCCAGCGATCCGCTCCGTCTCCGTCTTTGTCGCATCGATCATACCCTTTGCGGCATACCAAATTTCTAGCACCGGGTTCATGGGGTATTCGGCAACGGCATACCGGAGCGAGTTCGCGGCCGCGATGCGCTCGGCAACATTGCCATTTCCGTTCTTGAGCAGCTCAAATGACTCCATGTGGTTCGGCGACAGGCCCGCAAGGTTCGTGCGAGTGGCATTTACGTGGTCGGCCAGCGGCGATAGGATCGAAGAGGCTGATTTGAGGCTCGGTGGAGGGGACTTCGTCAACTTGGCTCCGGCCAACCCTTTGAAGACGCTCGCCAGGCCGCTGGGGCGGGTCAAGTCTGGCGATGACGGCGCATCGCCTGGCGAAGGCGACATGGGCTTGTCGGGGTGGTGGTGCACTTGCTGATAGCTCTCGGGCGGGACTAGGCGACAGAGAATGTTAGCAAACTTGTTACACATCCACTCATCACGTCGTTTGAGGTATCGGCAAGATCGGGTTGGGTCAACGCTGTCACCCGGATCTCAGATGATGGTGGTGGTCGGGTCTTTAGGACCTACCAGCCTGCCATGTGTCAAGCATGGTAGGGGTAAAGCGGGACGGCTCGACGAAAGAGGCATTTGCAAATAGCAACTTACGGGCAAAGGTGCTGTCAAACCAGTTGTGAAGGGCGGAGTAGACGCGACGGTATGAAACCCCCCATTCAAAGCGACGAGGCAGGCCAGGTGGTCCCGAAGAGGAAGTGGGAGCGGGAGGGGTGGGCGAGCAGAGGAGCAGCAAGCAAGGTCCCCGGCGCGGACGGAACCAGCAGGCCTACTACCTAGCGAGGTGACAAGAGAGTGGCTACCGACGGAGGGTGTGGAAGTGATGGAAGACGGATGACGCGTGCGTGAGGGCTTCTGGTCGGTTGATTTGTCTGCTGGGATGAATGTTTATTTCGGCTGTGCCAAGCGGTCATGGCTGCTAATGCGTTATCAAGACATCATATCGCATCGCGGGATGTTGTTGGAGGTTTTGGCCGGTGGTGCAATTAGTACGAAAAGTGACCAGGTGGGAAAACTTGACGAAATGCTGATCCCATCAGTTGGCGCAGCCTTGGGGGGGGGGGGGGGGGNAGTTTTTAGGGGGGCAGAAAATGCGGGAAGTACCTGCAGCAAGAACCAACCGTTCGTGAAGCTCCTGCTTTCCCCCGATGCAATGTGCTTCCCCCGTTGCAGGCCAGTTGAGGCGCCCCACTTGATGGCCAGCTGACCTTGTTCCGCACCATTATTGTTCCGATTCAAACACCACCCGATTGATGGTGGCGGGATTCAGTGGTGGCTGCGGCGTCCCTACCTAGGTAGATAGGTAGGATGAAACAGGCTCTCTGTAAGTAGATTCCAGTAAAGCTCCACATAGGTAGATTGGAAGAAGGTTGGATTGTTTTCTGTATGTTCAATCCAATACCTAGTGTAAACAAATGTATTTGATTAGTTTATTCCAGCTACAACAAGTTGTGTCCAATCTGCTTCTAGATGTAATCTGTTGTTTATAACGTACCTAACAGACAAAACGAAGTGGTGGTGGGGGACTTAGTGACAAGGCTGTCGATTTCCCTTGCTCTCATTGCTCACCATGTATTCCTGGAAGCTAGGTAAGACATTTTATTCGGCAACTGGAGTTGTGGCTACCTCTCTTTCATCTGCATCAAGCCAGTCGTGAATTTGCTGCACTTCATTGTTCCCAGCTCAGGCACTCAAAGGTTTACCCAAACGCCCCCAACGCACCAACCATTTTCATCCCCCGTCAGTTTTTCCGACTGCCACTCACCCAGACAGGCGCTTCTACCTGCATAGGTAGTAGACGTCTTGTCAGTTGCCAGCCAATAACAGCAAGCGCCCCACATCACCTTCCATGTCTTTTCCATCAGCTCAGGTACAGATACAAGGCATCGTCCCCCACAGCAACACATCCATCCCAAAAAGTTCGGTGCAGAAAAAGAGTCCATCACCAGATACTCTTCACCACTCCTGCTTCAGCATCGCCATCTACACGACGCTGCGAACTCTGTCAAGATGGCCTCCCCAGTGGGCTCCATTGCCCAGTTGTTGGATGCAACTTTAGATCCCAGCACCCACAAGAAAGGTACGCCATCCATCCCGCCGCCTTCTACCCCGCCAACTTTGTTTGTATGCTAATAAACAAATGTGCAAAACAGCCGAGCAAGCCCTCAAGATCGAACAGGGCAAACCGCAATACTCCCTCAGCCTTCTCAACATCGTCGCCTCAGAACCTCTTCCTCTCAAGACCCGTCTAGCTGCCGCTTTGGCCTTCAAGAACTTCATCCGCTCCAACTGGGTCGATGCCGACGGCAACTACAAGCTCCCTGGCGATGAAGTGCAAACGATCAAGTCTCAGCTTATTGGCCTGATGATTTCTTGCCCGCCCACCATCCAAACCCAACTTGGCGATGCCATCAGCATCATCGCCGACTCCGACTTCTGGGAGCGCTGGCAGACACTGACCCAGGAGCTTGTCGAGCGCTTCTCCCCCGTTGACCCCAAGGTCAACATCGGCGTCCTCGAGGTCGCCCACTCCATTTTCGTCCGCTGGCGCCCTCTCTTCAGGACTGACGAGCTTTACACCGAGATCAACCACGTCATCAGCACCTTCGCCCAGCCCTTTGTTCAGCTGCTAGTGCAGACCGACGAGCAGATCACCAAGAACACTCAGAACAAGGACGTTCTCAAGAGCTGGTTTGAGGCTCTGAGCCTCATGATCAAGATTTTCTACGATCTCTCCTCCCACGACATGCCCCCGATCTTCGAAGAACACCTGGCCTCCATTTCCGAGCTGCTCCACAAGTACCTGACGTACACGAACCCTACTCTCGAAACCGACGACGACAGCGAGGTTAGTGTCATTGACACTGTCAAGGCGGATATCTGCGAGGCTTTGGAACTATACACGCTCAAGTACGACGAGGATTTTGGAAAGTACACTGAGCCCTTTATCACCAACGCCTGGAACCTGCTCTCCAGCACTGGTGCCGAGACCAAGTACGGCTTGCTGGTCAGTAAGGCTCTGCACTTCTTGACCGCTGTCGCTGGCACCTCGCAGCACTCGGGCGTCTTCGCTGATGAGAACGTTCTGGGCCAAGTGGTCGAGAAGGTCATTCTGCCCAACGTTGCTCTGCGCGAGTCCGACCTGGAGCTGTTCGAGGATGAGCCTATTGAGTACATCCGCCGGGATCTGGAGGGCTCAGACACCGATTCTAGACGCCGCTCCGCCACGGATTTCTTGAGGAGGCTTCAGGAGAAGTACGAACAGCTAGTCACTGGCGTTGTCTACAAGTATATCAACCATTACTTGGAGCAGGGCAAGTCCGACTGGAAGGCCAAGGACACCGCCGTCTATCTGTTCATCTCCATTGCGGCCAAGGGTTCTGTTACGGCCACGCAGGGTGTCAAGACGGTCAACTCTTTGGTCAACGTTGTCGAGTTTTTCGAGCAGCACATCGCGTCGGATCTGATGGCGAGTGGAGGCGTTGAGCCCATCTCCAAGGTCGATGCCATCAAGTATCTGCACACGTTCCGCAGTCAACTGACAAAGGAGCAATGGAAGCTGGCATTCCCCCCTCTTATCCAGAATCTGGCATCCGACAACTACGTTGTCTATTCATATGCTGCGATCGCGGTCGAGCGTCTGCTCTTCCTGACGGATGACTCGGGTAAAGCGATATTTCCCCGCGAGGACATCCAGCCCTTCGCCAAGGACCTGCTTGATCATCTTTTCAAGCTCATCGAGAAAGAGAGGACGCCTGCCAAGCTCCAGGAGAACGAATTCCTGATGAGATGTGTCATGAGAATCCTCATCGTTCTCAAGGAAGGAGCTGCACATCTCGTTGAGGGTGTCCTGACTCACCTGGTTGCTATCACAAACATGATCAAGCAGAACCCCAGCAACCCACGCTTCTACTACTACCACTTCGAGGCTCTTGGTGCTCTCATCAGATACTGCTCTTCCACGCACGCGTCCCTTTTCAACCAGCGCCTCTGGGAACCGTTCAATCAGATTCTGGTCGAGGACGTTACTGGTACGTGACGGTTTAACCTTTCACTCTATTCTACCGGCAACGGCATCGCTAACAAGTAGATAGAGTTCCTCCAGTACATCTTCCAGATCCTCGCACAGCTATTGGAGTCGAGCCCGGCAGATGCCATCTCGGACAATTACAAGGCTTTCCTGTCCCCTCTTCTGGAGCCGGCGCTGTGGGACACCAAAGGCAACGTTCCGGCTTGCACCCGGCTTCTCTCGTCAATCATCCCAGCGACCTCGGTCTACATAGTCGCAGACAACAAGCTTGAGCAGATCCTGGGTATTTTCCAACGACTCCTTGCTGTCAAGAAATACCAGTTGTATGCTTTCGACGTCTTGGAGGCAGTTGTGAAATCTCTTGAACCGTAGGTTATCCCAACACTGTGAAAACGTTATACGGGATGCTCACCGGACTTAGTGGCGTCGTCGACCAGTATTTTGGTACAATTCTCAGCTTGATCTTCACCAAGCTGCAAGGCAATCCTCCCGACTCGTTGAAGCTCCGTTTCGCTCGGTTCTTCCATCTCGTCTCGGCCCGCGTCGAGGCTGGTTACGGAGCCGACTACTTCATGAAGCACTCTGAGAAGATCCAAGAGGGAATATTTGCCAAGGTTTACCCGCCGTTCGTCTTGGCCGAGACAGAGAAGCTGGCGCGACCCGTCGACCGCAAGCTCGCAGTAGTCAGTCTTACTAAGACTCTCTGCGATTCGCAGGCTTTCGCACAGAAGTTCGCCAAGGGCTGGGCCAACACGTGCAGGATCCTCCTTGCCCTACTGGTAAACCCGCCTGTGGTGTCGGCTGGTCTTGGTGACGAGCTGATCGCCGAGGCCGACGTTGACGACATTGGCTTTGGCCTGTCGTACACGGCACTCAACACCTGCAAACCGATTGCGCGCGACGATTACCCAGAGGTCACTGCTGTGGCTCCCTGGGTCAGCGCGTACATCAGCTCCGCCAATCAGCGCCACAATGGCGCCATTGTCAACTTTGTCAACACGCGTCTTACGCCCGAACAGCAGCAAGCACTCCAGCAGTACTTGCAATAGGAAGCGCTTCCGAGCGGCGGAATGGGTTTACCAGACAATTGTGCATTCTCCACGGCCTATGGCGGATGGAAGAGGCTCCAGTAGGAGCCGCAATACGAGGTCGTAGATGGGACGAGCAGCGCCGAATAGCGTCGCCGGATAGGTTACTGGGATGGATGGAAAAGAGTCTCCCAGCAGTACTGATTCAGTTCAGCCGTCTGCGGCGGAAGATATCATGAGCAACTCGACTATGGCCCTTGGACAGGTGGTACGAATCGGCATCAAAGCTATTGCTAGCTGATTGTGCTTTACTGTTCGAACTTTTCTTTTTTAATTCTCCAGCGTGAGCTTGCAGCATTGAGCTGATAGTGGCGTTGGTGACAACCGCCTTCTCCTCTTGATATCTAGCATAGGAAAAAGCAAAAAAGCACTAAGTTTCCAAAGAATGACAAGCAAAGAAGAAAGAGAGTAAAAGAGAAAGAAGAAAGAAAAATGGGTCTACTTTTCCGTGATTGACTGCCTTGGAAAGCTGGCTGCCAATTTTAGCCGGGATCAGAAAGGATGTCGTCCGTAACACCCGGCGGCGGTCGCCGCCGCCGCTCGGTCCACACCTCCGGGCTGACAAAGCTGGGGTGGGTACCTCCAATCCTAGCCCTTCCCCGAGTGTTGGTACCCTGGACCCCTTCTGGGCCCTCTCCGGTGTCCGGGTGGGGCTGTCGTAAGCCTCAAGGAGTCCAGTGCACCTTTTTGTCCAGACGCTCTTGTGCGCAGACTGGCTGGCTGGTCTTGTCGGGATGGTCTCCTCCTTCGTGTTTTGGTCGCGTATGAAGAGAAAGACCAGACCAGCGCGTGCCCAACCAAGAACAACCACTGACCCCCCCCCCCCCCNGTTTTTGCAATCATCGGCTCTGCCGATTCGCCTACTGTAAGGTTTGTGACGTATCTCCCTTCCACCAGCCCCGCCCCTCTCCCTTCTAGAAGGCCAGCGGAGAATGCGGGAAGGGGTAGGAGGATGATGTCTCAAGAGAAAATGGGAAAAATTCTTCACCGACTTTGAACCCCTGGTCCCTGGAAATCGTCTACGGTGTCACGGGCCATAGGGGCGAACCCTGACATTCTGGACCTTGATCCCGGGATAGTTGGCGGTTCGCGGTTCGCGTTCCGTGTCCGGGAGCAGAGAGGGAGGGGGCGTGCTCTCCATTTTTTCCTGTTCCATCGAGGTTCGTGAATGTACATACCTATCGACACGATGCTGTAAAGCAGGACTTTACCCAACCTGTTAGGGGACAGGGGGTGAGAGACCCTCTTTATGCTTGCTAGGGTTCATTAGGAGAAGATGCCTACTGTATCCGTATCCGTACGATGATGACCATGATGCAGAGTGCCTGCCGACCCCTGGCATAGGAGGACTTTGATGTGGGAACCGCAAGCACCGTCTTCTGCCGATCCCGCGGCTATCGCCCTTGGGCTTTTGAGAATGGGAGCAAAGCAAGATGAACGGTGCCACACGAGCGGAGACGCCTTGGGTGCCAGCGAGGCTGTTGACCGCCGCTTTGGTTTTCCCTTTTGGGTGGGCTTTCACTCGTTGAGCAGGACTTTCCGAAAGAACTCCAAGTGTTTACATGGAGACGGTACCCATATGGTTTCATTGATTCTTCATTGAAGTGTGAATCGTCTACTACTATGTACTACAACGTTTCTTCTATGTATGTTCATCTGAACGTCAAGTGGTTCCAGGTCTGAAAACGGGAGCGTCATCAAAACGTCCCACCGACCGACATTTCACTCGTGACGGGATCGCCGACCACAACACCAGTGTATGCGTA
Source organism: Colletotrichum lentis (assembly GCA_003386485.1). Taxonomy (NCBI): domain Eukaryota; kingdom Fungi; phylum Ascomycota; class Sordariomycetes; order Glomerellales; family Glomerellaceae; genus Colletotrichum; species Colletotrichum lentis. Next base: position 646,162 of record NWBT01000034.1, read on the forward strand.
CGAATGAAGGGAGCATGATAGGCCAGGGCCGCCTTGTGCAGCATGAGCCTCTCCCTCGGACCCTTCAAATATTTATGTCTGACAACAATGCTTCCTCCAAAAAGGCAAACAAACAAAACCCCTACCCATCCGAGAAGTTGTAAATGTAATCCGACTGCGAAGACAACGCGCAACGAATAAAGACGAAATCAAACGCCAGGTCCCAAGTGTGTGTTCCCCGATCATAAGTCGTTATTAAATGCAAACACAATGGTATCGTAATATCGAAAATTCGTACAGCATGTACATCAACCATATTGTAGTGTGGGTTGGGTATAGGTAGTGTCGAGTGTGGATGGTAACAATGAAAGAGATTGTGTCAGGTCTGACCAAAGCTGACGGTGAGGAGAAGAAGGCTTAACGGAGGCCGGCCGGTCCAATCAGATCAAGCCGCCCTCGGAGAATCCGACACTGTTCCGCCAACCACAGTGTCGCTCTTGTTCTTCTCGCTCGAGATCGCGAGGCCGGGGGGGGACGCCCCTAGCGTTCAAAGCACCTTTGGGTCCCTGTGATGGACTTGGGTCGAACTCGCTGCTGCCGCAACTGCTCCCGCTGTTGGTGCTGGTCTGGACGAGAAGTAAGCTGCTGGTACTCGAGAGACGCTTGGTGAACTCGGTGAAGCTGAGTCGCTTGGCGCTGGAGCCGGACGCCCGCTTTTCCCCGTAGGGTCGGGAACTGGCATCTTCGGATGTCTTACCGGATGAAGAGGTCGGCACATCAAGCTTTACCTGCCCCGTGGGCTGAGTCTGGCCGTCTGTTGTTTGCGTCACGCTCGGCCGCGTCCTGGAATGAGCCGTGTGTGGTCGCGCAGGCGCCTGCAGGGGGACACTGAAGTTGGCGGGCGTGCTCCTCATCACGGGTGAACGAGGTGACGTTGCGTCGGCTTGGTGGCTGGCAAGGAAGTCAAGAGCGCGCTGAGCATTGGGCGGTATCAAGGTGTGGCGATTGCCATTGGCATCCGCCTCATGCGCGTACTCCTCCTGATCTTCGTCGTCGTCTTCATCCTCTTCTTCGTCTGCCTCGTCTTCGGATGAATCCTCATCCACGTCAAACGCGCTGAGAATCGCAACCTTTTCTGCGTGCGCCTCCTTCACCCGGTGGCGAATCTTCTCGTCTGCTTCGCGCATCAGGGCATCGAACCGGGCCAGAGACGTTAGTTTCTCCTCGCCTGGCGTCTCGCGTTCTGAACCAGGGATGCAGCGCAACTGGAATGCCCTGTCGAGAATTGTTTCTCGCGTGTTTGGGGGCGAACTGGAATCGGCTCCGGAAAGGGGTTGTGCGGCGCCAGAGCTGATACTGCCGCGTCCACGAATGGGCGAGCTGAGTGTAGATGACCTCCCTTGCGCGGCAGTCCAACCCTCTATCAACTCACTCCTTTGGCCGTCGCTCATGGTGGTCACTGGCGAGGGAATATCGGACGGGAGCACAGTGGTGTACTTGTTGGGATCGGGCATGGTGAATCCCACGTGGGCTGGGTGGTTGGTGCTTGTTGGCGACGAGACATCGCTGCGCTTGGACCGTAGGCTCGGGGAATCGGAGCTGAAGGTGACAGGACGGTCTCGACTCGAATACGTCTGCGTAGAGTTCTTGTGCTGCAAAGTTCCGCGGGGATTTGGGTTGCCACTAGGAGGTCGCGGGAAATAATCAACATCCCGTGACCGCTGTTGTGTGAATGGGTTGGTGAAAGATGGCGAGGCCGGGCTCTCGGGACTCATGGGAAGTTTCCTCGAGATGATGAAACGGGCCCACTCATGGAGACTGATATGGTGATCATCGGGAGGCGTGCGGAACCACAAGGTAGTGGCGGTGGAATCTTTGCTGGAGATCAGACCGGCGGCCCTACTCGAACGTCGCTTCTTCTCCTTGTCGTTGATGGTAATGACGAGAGTCGGCAGAACCGGGCCCTGCTTGCGATGGGCGAGCATTTGGACCTGACAGTCTGTGACAGAGCTAACAGGGTACTGATACGAAGGCTCCCAGTCGTCCTGCAGGTTCAGGAGGCTTAGGTTCGGGCCAGAGAACTCCGTCATGTTGAGCCTTACCTTGGACTTGAATATGGAGATGTAATAGTCATCGCTGGCGGGAGTCCTCGGTTGGATCTTTGGAGGAGCGCCGTTGCGGTGTGTGTTTGTGTTTGGCGGAAAAGTCGGGCTGGTCAGGGCTTCTCTGTGGTGGATGTTGCGACCCCCGACAACTACATAACGTGTCTGAAAAGAGGAGGTGTCAGAGGCACGCTCTCGAGAAAGATAGGCGGATATAAAATGCATTGAGACCTGGGTAGATTCGTACCTTCCAGATGGCGCGGCCCAGAATCTGACCGCGGTCCGGGGGAACAAGAAGAACCCCCTCACAAGTTTCCATGACTGGTTATTGTGCCTCGGTGGCGGTGTAACAAAAGGGACGGAGCAGACACCGTTCTCGCGTTTGAGAAACGAGTGGGCGGGCTGTGAAAAGTTCAAGATGGCGGATTAATGAGGCATCCTGGAGCATAGGTGTCGATGATGGTGAACTAGACACGGCGCGGGTCTAACGAGGGGATAGCGATCGCGCATGCGGCAGAAGGAAAATGGATGCCGATATATTTGATGGTCGAAATCGGGATTCGGTATATCGATTCTGCGCAAGGGGAGCAGCAATCGTCGCTTTGAGATATTGTCTACGCAGTGCCCCTGGCTTGCGCGTCGGAAACACACAACGTTGTGTTAGAAACAGAAAATGGGCGACGCAGAGGAAAATGAAGTAGGAAGGAGGCAGGCTGGCGGAGGAGAGAGAAGAGAGAGATAGATAGACAGACAGTGTGGTGGTCAGAGGTGGTGGGAGACCGCCGCCAATAGTGGAGGCGGGTTG
>NWBT01000034.1:649100-695561 GCA_003386485.1 Colletotrichum lentis
GACAGAGATGGAGGGGGGATGTGTTTCTAGACAGGTACACTGCGCGCGAGTGAGGGAGACGACATATGAAGAGAGGTGGGGGGTGTGGTTTTTTTTTTTTTCTTTCTTCCTTTTCTTTCCTTCCACTCCTCCCCTTCTTGTCTCTGACGGGTTCCAGAATCATTTTGTCTAGAAAGTGTTGACATTAACGGCGAATGGGGTGGGTGGATGGATGGATGCTAGGGGGGAGGGGCGGGGCGGATGCTCTTGTTCGAGGGCAGAGGGCCATTCCATTCTACAACCCGCAATGACATGGAGCCTGAGAGGAGACGACGAGGGAGGGATCTAAAAGGTCGGATGGAGTACGGATACTCTGTAGGAGTCAATTAGAAGGTGAAGAGTAAGGGCGCGCCGTCAGGAGCGGTCCGACTATACGGTAGGCGAGATTAAGACCTGTCGAGTCCTCGACTACCCTTACCTACCTCGGGTATCTACTTACCTACTACATACGGTACTACGTAGTAGTAATGTTTATTGTACGTACCGGCATACCTCACATACCTAGCTCTTCTCTTTCTCCTTCACTCATTCACTCACTCACTCAGTCACTCACTCCCTACCTCCTTCTCTCTGTGGCTGTCAGTCTATTTCCTTTATGGATACTGTAGGTGTGTTCCCTCAATTCGCATCTCCCCTCTTCTCGTTCTCATGCTCCATACGGATACATGCAGCCTATCCGTACACCATCCAAAGCCAAGCCAAGCCCCCCCCCGGTGGTGGGTCGTCGCCGCCGCAGTGAGCTCGGGATATCAAGGATAGGGTCAGTGCTACAGAGCTAGGGTCAGGGGACAAGGAGAAGGGGAAAGAAGAAGAAGAAGAAGAAAATTAAAACAAATTCGGCATCCTTGAAAACGGGACAGTATGAACGAACGGTACCTGCGCAAAGCTACGGCAACGTACCGGGAAGCAAGCCAGGACCAATGAGAAGAAACCTCCCCTCTGCATCTGGTTTCTGATGGGTACGGATATTTTGACTGGCATTTCGCAGTATCCAATGAGATGGGGTTTTCGGTATGGAATGGATCGCGGGGTGGACACCGCGGAAGAGACAAGACGGGCACGGGCACCCAGGAGGTCTCGCTCGATACGTACCTCTCTTGTGGTCCGTGGAAGTACCTGCCCGCCTCCTCTGTATCTACCTACGATGTACTGCGCCTGTCTACCTATCTACCGAAAACCCGAACTCCTCAACCGCAGGCAAGTAGGCAAGTAGCCTTCTTACCATTCTTTGAAGTCGAGAATGCCTAATGGCAGTCAGCGTTCTCAACCAATTTGCCCTGTCTTCTTCTTCTTCTTCTTCTTCTTCTTCTTCTTCTTCTTCTTCTTCTTCCCACTAGCAGTCCAGTCTCAATGTACCTGGTGTAGTATTCCATCTACAACGGCCCTCAACGCAGCCGAGACTCGAACGCAGGAAATCGTCTCCTGTCGAATTTCAGCACCGCCCCACCAGGGCCGCGTTGTGACGCTTCCGCTAGGAGGGGCGGAAACAGTCGAAGGCTTCCATCGCTAAAAGAGAAACACATTAACACCCATCCAGCCACGCTAGCCTGGGTTCGTGGCTCGGGCTCTCTGCCATCCTGCCCTTGCAGCCTGCCCTTGCCCTGCTGGTCGCGCACCTCTGGGAGTCTGGTACCAGTCGTCTCAGCGGTCTGTCAGACAAGCCCACTAATCATACGAAGGATTCTCAAACTGTTGACCAGACTTCTTCTCACGGCCGTCAAGCACTTACCCGCCGCCAGCGCGCTGTTTTCAGACGACACCGTGACTGGCTCCATTCCTACACCATGGCCGTTTGCAGACAGGCAGACTGCTCCAGTGCGATCCGTCCGAAGCCTTGTCTCTACCACACGGCCGTCTTGTCTATGTCATTTCCTTTCAACTCGTTGCCGCCTTTCGTTGTCTGTGGGCCAATCCCCTTCGACCCAGGATGAGCTGGCCGTCGACTTCAATTCCATCCATGATCCATCACATCGTCGCCATCTCAAACTGCCGCGATGACTTTGTTACGTCCTCACCGCTCAGCCCCTTCCTTGAGTCGAGCTTCGCGTTACGAAATACCGGCTGATGACGGCTTTGGTTCTCATGCCCTGCCGCCGGCACTGTTACGCAACTCTGAGCCCGCATTTGCTTACCATGCAAAGCAGCAGGAATGATGAAGAGCACCATCTTGGGTACCGGATGGATCGCAATCGGCGCTGGTGCGAAACACATGACCGCATTTGCGGCGACGGCATGAGACCTTGCTTGACATTGCCTCCTGGTCTCACACTCCGACAACCACCGCCTCGCCGGCGCTGAGTGTCTTTGCACCGTTCTTTGCACTCTGCACTCTGTATCCGTACGATACCGTACCTACGTAAACACCCGATACGCCGGGGGTTGTTTGTCCATCTTGTCGTCGACCAATTTAGTACTTGGCGGAAGCAAAATGCCTACACCTCCCCCCGCTACTGCCTCGATGGGTTTTCGAGGACAATCGCTCATTCCTGGACGAAAACACGCGCCATCCTTCTGGACGCCCGCGCTACACAAACAAGCCCCAGCCCGTTGCAATCTGGCTCACTCGTGAGTCGCTTCGCACCAGCCAGGAACGGCCACTGTGGTTCCTGGGTAAGCACTGGCTTTTTGTCATCTGCATTACGCTAGTTGTTCTCATATGCAGCCTCGAGCCTCCAATGTAACCAAACATCATCCGCAGATCATCCTCTTGTGACTGCTCCTGCCACCGCCATGGCCGACTACGACAACAATGACGATGGCGATGGCAACAAGGGAGGTGAGGGACCGAGGGCAAACAATGGGGCCTCACTTTAGGACGGTTGTCCGAGAGACCGATATCTCTTCAGACCGTTCGATAAGAGCCCCCATGCCCTTTCCCCCACCGCTACTCCGTACTTGGAAAGACATCAGTATCGAACAATGCCTCTCAATGCATTCCCCCCCGTCCCTCGAGTGAGTCTTCAGTGCTGTGGGACCTGGTGGGGGTCTCAGGGACCGAACCGTCCCTTCTCAGTCCCCACTACCCTTGTTCATCCATACAGGTCTCGCCTCCCCAACCACCACGTCCCAACACTGGTTCGGGTCTCGCTGTGTTTGTGTTTGCCCACCGCAGGCTGGTCCCGATCAGGTTCGGGCTCGAAGCTGCAGTTGGGCGGGCGCCTTCAAATATGCAACACATGCAGGCAGCACAACGCATGGCATCGCGTTGCATCGCTTTCCATATCGACGCTAAAGCCCATGTGGCCTGTCTGGCTCTAGCCTCTAGGCCACGCCGTCATGGGCTAGTGCTAGGACGGTTGGCCGGAATTTGGTCACAGCCGGTCCTGCCTGTGTCAACCTCTCCGCCATGATGCTGCACCATTGCGGGGGCCTCAATATGCATGCTGAGCGTTCGAATGAATGCATACTGAATTCGTACCAAGGCCCCCGTGGACCCATCTGAGCGCGCCTTGCCTCGAATTGCGCGCCTCCTGAACTAAACCAGCCCGCGCCGCTCATCCCTGGCACAAACTGGCCTGTCGGGCAAAAAGTCTCTGGTCATGTGCGGGAACTGAGCAAGGGGGCCGTTGGTGCTGGGCTGCCCGGGAGGTGTCGGCTTGTTTGCTCGACTGCAGAAGTCCCGGCAATCGGCCACGGACGACGTCCTACCTTGGATTAGGCCCACGCAGCCGCCAACCCGCTTCAGCTGTCTTCTCCTCCTGATCACTTGTGATCTGGCTATGGTATCCGTACTCTGCGACATTATTCGTACACAATTTAATTTGGTGCAGGCGGGCGCAACCACCTCCGTCCTCTTCTTCCAGGAGGCCGCTAGCCCTCGGCAGTCGACCCAATCCCGATAAAAGTGTGTATCGGTACGAGAGCGGCGTCAAGGAAGAATCGGGTTCCTCCGATAGTCTGCTGCCCATTTTCCCGTTGCCCCGGCTTATTCTTTGTCAGGACCGAAACGTATGCCGCCGCACACCACGACAGACGAGCCAACAAGCTGTGTCGCCCACTCACCGCCTGTCTCTCTTGGGAACGAGTCTGTCGACTTATTGGAGCAATAGACCGGGAGCCTCTCCTGTGCCCAGCGTAACGTTTGTGATAAATCAGACACAAGGAATATATCTGGTTCACCTAACGTATGTGCCCCCGGCTCAACGTCGCCAATCTAGCATGGCTCACAGGAGCGGAAGCAGCTAGGATCAGGATTGGCATACAACGGATGTAGGGAGCGGACACGGCACCCCAAGCCGGGGGCCGAAAAACGGGTCTGTTATCAACTGACAACGGTCTCCTTTTCTCGCCGACGCAGGAGAGACGATATCGTCATCAGTGGCTTAGTTCAATATTGCCTGACGTCTGCACCTGCACCAGATCTGTACGCCCGACACCCGCCTCGTCTACCAGCAACTTGTTATCTCGGTTTGCCATCGCAGAACCACCGTCTTTACCTTACTCGCCGGCCCGGGGCTAAAAGCCCGCCGCCGAATCCCCGGCGAGTTCGCCGGGACGGCCCACACATCCTCCGCTGCCACAGCCGTCAGTGTTGTGGATGAAGAGTGAAGGCTCCCAAGATCACTGAATCCTCTACTGGCTATCACCTTGCAAATGGCTTACCTTTTGGGGTGGGGGGTTTGAAGACAGTTTTCGGTTGGCGATGGTAGTAGTACCCCTGATCCGCCTCTTGTGAAAGGATCCGAATCAGGCTTCCCCCACACTTTAGAGCTGATGGCTTTCTTTTTCCTCTCGCGGCTAAGCACATCCATCGGGCCACCTTGGTTAAGTTGCCAGTCGCGTGGCGACGTGGGTGTGGCAGCAACACGCCTTCCTTTTTCCCCCGCCCCTTCTTCTTGCAATCTTTCTCGTTTTGAAAATGTCACAATTCCAGATGCAGACGGAATAGTTCACAGTCGCGCATATACAAACATAGACATGGTGGTCATGGGTGCTTCCACTCCGCCAAGCTTCAAGTTGACACAGGACTTATCGCGTGGCTCAAGGATGAATGGCGCATTCGTTTACGGATACTGGAAGGCGTTTCTTGCGTCAGAGAAATGACTTCGATCAACTTGTTCGGATACAGCAGCAGCCGTCAGTCTTTCAAGTTTCTAGCCAATGGATGTCTCAAACACACAAAGCCCACACATGCCATTGCGTGGGACGTATTCTAACGGTCTCGTCTTGTCCTCTCTGCAGCGGGACTGCACCCCCCCTGCCAATGAGCACGAACCGTCTCAGCACTAGCCAACCTGTGGTAACATTGGGGGCATCGTCATGTTATTTCGAATCGTGGAGAGACGGGGATGTTGACTCGCACCTTGCGCAGAGGCTAAAGCATCACGGATGGCTGAGAACCATTTTACATTTTGCCCATCACACGAGCGGTCCGTCCATGCGTCCACGCCCTCCAAGGGCCTCGCCCCGTGGGGATGTCGTTCATGATGATGATTCCACAGCAGCTCGTCGCACAAGTCGACCATGTCTGAGACATGAACTAGGACATTGCACATCATCGGGCAACGCCCCGAGCGAGGTCCCTTCCAATATCCCAGCCATTCGGTCTGTGTTCCCTCAAAACTCCAGCATGTCGTCCAAAGTTTGGCCGCAGCACGGAGGTTCAGGTACGAGGAATCTAAGAATACACTACCTGATTGACAGGGTAGTGTCGCGCCAAAGCTCGTCTCCCGCCTCCTACGTGCACATTGACGATCCTCGCCGAAGAGGGGTGCAACATGTGTTGCGGGTCGACGACTACAGCCACGTCCACCCCTCCCAACTTCCCAAGCGAGGACGATCGCGAGGTCTTGGGGGCTGCACTTCCTCCAACAAGTTGGTTACTGCTGTACGGATACTCCGTACTTACGGATACATACTATGCGTACGGGCCTCCTTGCTCCACAGCAGGCCTTCGAGCGTGGAGCGCACCCTGCGTAAGCTTTACGCTTGTCAGTTCCTCCGAACCCAGAAACCCGGAGTTGACAGTTTTCTTGTTTCTTGGTCGCTTGGAAGTTGGCCACACCTGAGTCGCTTTGCAAATGAAGAAGGCCATGCAGGCCCGGCCCGATGGCGAGTCAGGGAGGTGATTTCGGAGTTTGCTCACCAGGCCCTGACTCCCTGCGCTGAGCGGCGACACTGGGAAAGTTCTGGAGTGGCCGTTGGGCGGCCTGCGCTTGCGGGGCTTGTGATCGCCTGCCGTGTACAACGAGAGTTGCCTGCCGTTGAGCGTTGTACTCGTCCCGGTGACGATTTCCCGAGGGGCTTCGGCGATTGGTCTGCCGGAGGCTATCGACAACGAGGGTTGCGGACGCTTCTGCTTCTTTGTCCAGCGGCAGCCTCGCACCTACTACGTCGTGGCTGAGATTCATGGAAACGTTTGTGTCGGTAAGCCAGCGCGGACACGACGGGTCGAGACTATCTGGAAGCATGTGGTGAAATTGTCCAGCGCGACAAAGGTACAACCGGCTTTGGATCCGAAGGCCGTCCATCTCAGGAACCGTGGATAAGGGTTTCAGTCTGGACAGGCAGGTCTTGACAGTACTGATACAACTCCTACTACCGCTTGCTAAAATGGCAAAGGACGCCGCTGTAGATTTAAGAGGGCTTTGCTTAGGTTGACGTTGAAGACACAACTACCGCGGGCACTGAGGCATCCCCGTGTCGAGGCACAACTGACTACGAATCGCCTGGCGCCTCCCTTTGCATCGTTCCACTTGCCCACGGGTGACGTCTTGTCAATGCAAGTCGACGCGTTTCACTACACGCGGCGATAGAGAGTCAAGGCTGGGCAACATATGCTCTATACTCCAATGATTGGCGCGTAATATTATGCCAAGCACAAGCATCTTTACAGACCATCTGGCCTTCGATAGCGGCAAGCACCTCACGGGGTAAGGAACAGTCGGCCGGCTTCCTGTCAGGGGACACGCTGCATGCAAAATTGACATGCCCCTTTTGAAAGTGGTTGGCCGCCTCGGCTTCTGTGTTGTTTGGTGGCTTCAGGTATCTCTCCATGTGTAACAAGCATTGACGGAATTATTTCCGCCGAGTAGACGAGCTCATGGACGGAAAGTCAGACAGTAATGTACGTATGGTAAATGGTTGGCTACTGGGTCCTTCACGGCACATCCAGGTTTTACATTGAAATCATGCCGGTACAGCTGCCTTTCAACCATCTGCTCAAGTACAGGGCGAGAAGAGTCCGAGCACGGCTCTAATGCGCTTACCCTCACCATCTACTTTCGCATCATCGGCGCAGTACTCTTTCATCTTGCTGCCTCTCTACGTCTTCAGCGAAGGTATATTATCCAGATGGGGTACCCCGTCTCGGCTGCCGGTGTGGTCGTCTGGCAGCGTCTACGCCCTGGGTGTGGCCGTCTGTTCCATGCTCTCGACCGCGTGAGTGCGTCCGTTATCTTGCTTCCTTGACGCTTTGATTATGTCTTTTTTTTTTTTTGCTTCGGTTGGCAGTAAACCACAGGTTGGGATCGGTTAATCGATAGTTGGTGATTGCTTCATATCCAGTATGGGTGACAATGAGGAGGGAGGGAGGAAACAGCAAGCAGAGTAGGGCAGTCTGGCCTTAACCCCGATTTCCTCCTTTAACTCCGATCATCCGATTTGGCAGAGAGAGCAAACTCAACCCATCCGACATCCGAGGACCGAATGAATCATCCGACCAACGCTTCCACGGCATCCTCGCGCTCAAGTGGTCCTTCGTATCCCCTCCCTCGCACTTCTTCTTCCCATGCAGCCCCCGTACCCACAACGCTTCATCTCGCTGGCAAGTAGAGCCGTGGCGCTGGGCCATTACCCCGCGGCGCTATTAGGAGCGTTCGGCCTCGCGGTGTTTGTCCTGGCCGTCTGACACGGGGGCGGCGACGGACAGGGCCAGGGAGTTCCGGGATAGGGTTGGTGGCGGGTGACATTTGATAACGGCCGCGTGTAATATCGTTGCCCGCCCTGGTGTACTGGGCTAAGGTGAGTTGCTTCCTCGCGGGCTTACTTGCCAGTTCGGAGACTCACGGGGTCCGTCGGGCGCAACAATTGATGGCGGGTCGAGGAGTTCACTGAGCGATGGTTCGTTCCCAAGGACGTTTGGTTTGCCTGGGGGGNNACCAAATCATGCGCATCATGAGGACTTTACGCGTACAGCTTCGCGAGCGTATCTCAGGCGGCACATGGGATGGGGATACAGCTGGCTGACGGATCACACATCTTGGTTGCGGCGCTTGCGTATGTCAAGGCTGTTGTTGTCGCCTTCGAATATAGGCACGAGCGGGATGTTATACGTTGAGGCCCACACTGACCTCTTATGGTGGTTTCATGGACTTCTCAAGAATCTTCAATTTCTTTCATCGGAAAAAATGGATAGCACCAGAAGGATGGCGTTGAAAAGCATACATGACGTTCTATTGCCAATCGAAGAAAGGCGACTCACAACCCCATGAGCAGTGCTCGAATGCATCAGAGAGACGAATGCGATGACAAGTTGGAAAATCTAGACAACCCATTACGCCAAAATAAGGTAATTAAATTGGTTACAAGATATACAACTTCGCAGCGAGATTATGCCACCGCAAGGCAGAGAAAAACATTCACTCACCGTTAACCTTGACAACGACCTTACCCCTCGCCCTCCCGCTCCCGACGATCTCGTACCCATCCACAACCTCCTCGAATCCGACCTCCCTTTCGAAGACGGCCTTGATCCTCCCGTCCGCCAACATACCCACAACCTCCTCCATCAGCGCCTTGCCAGGGTCCATCATGGTCGTCGCGGCCCACCGTCTACCTGTGCCGCCCAACCAAGTCGCGAGGGGCCACAGAGCGTTCATCTGCATGTGCCAGACCGCCTTCATGAATCCACCATACGAGTTCGTCGCCGGCTTGATCCCGACTGCGGCATAGACCCCCCCAGGCACGAGGTACTCTGCGCAGTTCGCGTAGATGTCCTGCACGCCGATGCAATCCGCAACCGCATCGAACTGCTGCCCCTCCTTACCGAACCTCTGCCGCAGAGTCTTGGACACGGGGGACGAAGAAGAGGTGTAGTCCACGACCTCGTCGGCGCCCAGGGCACGAACCATCTCGGCATTGCGTCCCGAACACACGCCGACGACGTACCCCTCGGGCCCGACGGTTGCGCGGGCCATCTGCACCGCGAGAGACCCGACGCCGCCGCTAGCCCCATTGACGAGGACCCTGTCCCCCTTCTTCAGCGCCGCAGCGCGCAGAGTCACTGCGGCGGTGCACCCCGCCGTCAGCACGCTGCTGGCGTCCCGGAGCGGGACGTGGGACGGCACGGGCACGGCATAACGCGCCGGGAGGACGACGTGTTCGGCTAGGGCGCCGGTGCCGGTCGGCCAGCTATAAGACACGGGGATAAAAGCTGCGATGCGGTCGCCCTTGGCGAACCGGCTGTTGCGTGTTGTCATTGCGCTGGATGGGCCGGGAGCGGAGCCAGGCCCGGTCCCGGGGCTCCACACACCGGCAACGGTCCCGCTCAGGTCTAGCTCCGGGACAGCCGTCTTTGCGCGGGCGACGGGGGGGAGCATGGTGATGAAGATTCGACTACCCGGATTTAGCGCCGCATAGGCGACTTTGACGAGGAGCCATTGATTGCCGTCGTCGGCGTCAGGTACGGGCTTCGCTTTGGCGAGGAGGGAAGACGCCGGCGGGAGGGTCGGCGCCGGGAGCGAGACGAGGGAGAGGACGGAGCGGGGGCTGCCGCGGGCTGTGAAGGTCCAGGCGCGGGATGTCGCCATGACCCTTGGTGACAGAGTAGTAACGTACGGAGACTGAAGTGTTGTCTTTGGAAAAAAGGGGTTTTTTTTTTGGAGGCGGGGGGGGGGGGGGGGNAACGATGTGGACTTGGAGCGCGTGTTGTAATGTATTTTGGATATACGGCTGATTGGACTGTCGAAAAGTAAGAGATGCACTCAGAGACTGATACTGGAAACTGGATTGAAGCAGACAAGAAAAATGAGCACGTCGAGCCCTCTTTTTAAAGAAGGCTGCCTTGCGACAGCATAACGGCTGATGGTCAAAAAGACCCGTTCTGAGCCGTGTTAGTGGATGCAGCATAACGCGCAAGCATAACGGCAGCACTTCCCCCCGCTTGCATGACGCCCAACGCCGACGACGACAGGCTCGGCGCCACGAGGATGGGATTGTGTTCATCTGTCCTTTTCAAATGATGGGAATGCTGCGGAGGAGTTCAGCTCTTGACGGCAGCGTTCTCAATACGGCCAGCTGAAGAAGAGTCGTTTCCCTGCAGGTCCCGCCTGATCTTGTTGGCTTAATTAGCGGAGCTCTGTTTCGGTTGCGGGCGGGTTATGTAAGGCAGCATTATTGACTGAGCCGGCTCACATGGTCGGATCCGAATGCATCCATTCTCGGGTCATTGTTCCATTCGACAAAACCTTTACCCAGCTATCTCGTGGCGAGGGGGTCACTACGTTTGTAACCGGGCTTGACTCAAGGCCATAACGCGAATACGGGAAGGATGAAGAACATAACATCCGAGTAGCCACCAGTTTGAATCATGTGACAGAGAGAGAGACGATTCAGGGCGAAAGAGTGAGGCGAAGGTGCGATGATATTTGACTTTGCATTCAAGTCGCAGAGCAGGCTGGAGGAGGCCGAGACTCCTCGTCGGAAGCACAAAAGTTTTCTGGAGACCACATTCGTGTCAGAACAGGTACAGGTGGAATTCCCGGCGAGACGTTGACTAGGCGAGCCCAAGACGGACGTTTGCATTCTGAAGCGTGCCAAAATGGAACTCGGTCTCGCAACTTGCTTCCGGTTGTAGAAGCAGTGACTAGCGGTCGGCGACACGAGGACACCTGTCTCTGCGCATCGCCCACATGATGGTGGATTGATGTGACGGAGAGAAGAGGGTTGATTACTGACTGCCTCGTTGCCTTGCTCATGCCGTGGAAGACCGGAAATGGTCGCACCGCCCAGCGTACCGGGACGCGCAATACAAAACTCTGATTTTCCAGGTTCATCGCATTGAGTAGGTGGCGCAAGCGACGTCTCAACGGTGGGACGACACTGAGTGATATCGCGGCTGTGGGAGAAGAACAGTTGTGGAGATGAAGATGTAGACGAGACCAGACAGAAGCTGGGTAAGGTACCTAGGTTAGGTACCTAGATAGGCAAGGTAGGTACGGATAGGTACAGAGTAGGTACTGAGGTACCTAGGAAGGTAGGTACCGTGCCCTCCCAATGACCGTCGCCCCACACCCTCTCTCCCTCATTGGGTGGCTGACGCTAGGGGCCTGCCTCCTCGGCGCCCCCCGCCCGACGACCGCGATGGTTCTGCCTAAAGAACCTTTGGCAGGTTAGGACGACGGGCTGTGACTGGCTGGATCGTGAGAGGAATGAGGAGGGAGTGGCTGCAAGCCAAGGGTCTTCAGGGTGTTGGAAGGCAGAATTCCGGGGCCTGGAAACGTAAACCCAAAATACCTACCTACCACCCTCCCACGCGGCAACACACGCCACTGTCACTGTTGTTCCCATCTCCATCCCTCCCCCCACGATCGTCGTCGTTCATTTATTGTATATTCTCCGGACTGTTGTTTTCATTTTATTTTAGATTTGTGCTGTTGCGGCCTGCTGGAACTTTGCTCACTCCCCGCAATCTCCATTTTCATCTCCATTTTCGATCCTACCTTGCGTCCATCAACGGTTCTTCCTGTCTGTAAACATCCTCCTCCGCCTTGCACTCCCTATCCTCTGCAACCAGAACATCAACATCCACAAGGGAACAAGAAAAAATGTCGATGCCAGGCGCCTTTTCCCCAGATCTCCCACCCTTCGAACCCGACTCCAAGAAGGACGAATTTACCTCCGTCCAACCTCCAGCCCTGCGTCTCGACCAGCCCTCCGACGCCTACTCTCTCCACACAAATGAACCCTACTTCGACGACGTCGCCGCCGCCGCTTCCTCCTCCTCTTCAGCAGCAGCCCACGACCTTCCGCCCTCCTACACAGACCAATCTCAAGATTCCCCCTCGCCGAGCGCCAAACACCACCCCGTCATCGTGACCACAAACGCGCTGCTTGCAGACGAAGCCGGTCCCTCGCCCCTTCTCTTCCGCAAGGACGCCGTCACCGGTGCCGAGATCCACACTTCGCGCCGTCTCGACACCGATCCGACCTACCTCGAAGCTTACATCACCGCCCTCGCCGAGCTGCCACCCCGGCCCTACGTCCGCATCCGCGGTACCCACACGGAGAGCGTGCGCAAGCGCGACGACAAGACCGAGAGCAAGACGGTCGTCGATTTTGACATCCGCCTCGACCTCACCCCCTTCCTCTACCGCGACATCGCCGCACGCCGCTCTTGGCGCGAGCTACGAACCGCCGACAACTTCCAAAAGGTTCGCCGCGGCACTGTCTTCCCCACCCGCGCCCCGGGCTTCGGCGGCTCGTCCTCCTCCTCGGCCGACGCCGATGTCCACGGTGCCCGGCAGCCCACCCTGCGCGAGTGGTGCCACCGCTACTGCGCCTCCCACGCCGGCCTCAAGACCTTCACCCTTCTCCGCACCGTCACGGGCTTCGACGAGGACGAGAAGCTCAAGGCCCGCCTCGAGGACCTCGTCCGCGCCACCCACTACCGCGGCCGTGTCGACGTCCTCTTCCCCGTCCAGGACGCCCGCATCGATGTCTACAACACCTGCCGCGTCAACCGCTGGCGCTCCACCACCTGGGTGCGCTGGCTCTTTTACCTGACCTTCCTCTGGGTCTTTGCCTGGCCCTACCTCTTCTTCCGCACCAAGCGCTTCGAGGTTGTCGAGGCCGAATGGCCCTTTTCCCGCCGCTGGAGGGATCCGCAGACCGGCAGGGTCACGGGCCGCGAGTACGTCACCATCTCGGAGCTCGACTGGTACAACATGTGGGGCCGGGCCATCTCCAAGGCCGTCCTGGAGAGGCGCCAGGGCGAGCTGGACCAGCGCGACCTCAGGGATGCCGACGGGAGGCAGGGCACCAGCTTCGAGGAGGCTCTTGCGGGCATCGACGGCGAGACGACGAGGGGGCTCGTAAGGGCCGGTGTCAGCGCCATGAATGTCGTCAACCGTCACTTTGGATGGGGAGGTGATTGTTGAGCTGCCCAGCATATAACCTGTCGGTGTGCTCCGAGCGTGCCTTTGATTTTCCCGTCTTTCGTCGTTTGGTCTCTTATTTTACGCCGCTAGGGGGCGGGAGGATGGGATGGGTGACGGCACTTTGCCTGCTGCTCGCTCGGTTTTCTCATCACAATGACCAAAACCGCGTGTTGCTTGTTTGCTTGTTTGTGTTTAATCGTCTACTTGCATTGCTTCTTTTCGAAACGATTCCCAGACTGACGCATTACGAATCCCCTTTTCTCACCTCTTTCTGTTTTGCTCTTTCCTCTGTCGTTTGGTTGGTGTACCAGTGTTTTTTTGCATAGGTAGCGAGGGTTAGGATAGGAGTACTCACGAAAAGCACAATCCCGATACATCAACACGAGATCCCATTGTGCAGAAACGACACTCATCATATGAAGACGACGAAATGGATGTGTATGTTTGTATGCATGAGAGAGATGTGTAAAGGTGGAAAGCAAAGAGAAAAGAAAAAGAAACTGATTTCGTCCCATCCACCTTGCAGCTGGAGCTTCCATCTCATGTGAGGCATGTCCCACAATCAACCATCGCGCTGTACGCACGAGGGAGGACCGTGACCTAAACTCTCCCGGGGCCGACACCGTTTAGGTAATCCACTATCAGGACCCTGCGTTTACGTCTGGGTCCCGCCACTTCAAACCCGCAAAGCTACCCGTCCATACCCGTCCTGTGAGACCCTCTCCAGCCAATTGCACATCCTCTCACCGGCGAGGGAAGAGCCAAAGAGCCAAGGGAAAAACAACAACAACAACAATGCAGGTCAAGAACCCGCGCCGGGTCCTGGCGGTTTCGTTCACCGACTCAACGCAGCATCTGAGCAGAGTCATCAAAGGTAATTTATCCCGCGTGGGTGAGGAGGGTGAGGGTGAGGGTGAGAGTGAGGGTGAGAGGGACAGCTCGACGAACCTACTCAATCCCAACGCAGACCCAACAGAATGCGGAAATCATATGTTTTGTATGACGGCTCTCGCAAGAACACCATCTGACTCTGAGAAATAGACCTGACGGGTAGCCACCCGGAGCCCGCATCGACCACCCTTGCCGGCACTACGCACCTCCTGTCCCTCAAGACGAGCTACTACACCGCCGACGTGCCCATCTGGCTGGACCTCATCTCCTCGCCCGCGGAATGGTCTGCCTCGTTCCTCTCGCCCGAGGCCAAGGAGGTTCTCACCGTGCTCGGCGGACTGGCTGTCGTCTTCTCCCTACCGTCGGCATCGTCATCATCTTCCGGCTTGGCGGCGCCCATCGATGATGCTTCGCCAGCCGTCCCTACGGCGACGACAGCGATGCCTGCGGCACCGCCCTCCGCAGACGAGACCCGCGCGCTCATCACCGAAGTCGGCAGAGTCGTCCGCGAAGGGCTCGGCGGCTGGGGATGGGACGGCGTCGGGCTGGGCATAGGCGTCGGTGAGGGCGAAGCAGAGGAGTGGGAGGATCTCTGCGCCGAGTGGGGGCTCGAGTTCGTGCAGGTCAGGGGAGGGAAGAAGGATGACGGCAAGAATGAGTTTGGAGGTTTGTGACATAACCATGACCTGCTATCCCTTTCTTGCTGCGACGTCTCCGTCACGCTGGTAATGCCACCAGATTGAAAGCTTTTGCTGACACACTGCTGCAGAGAAGATGGGCATTGCTCGGGTTCTTGAGGCCCTGGAATCCAACGACTGGGACGCCGCGGACGACCTCGACGGCGGGCTCTCCGACCGCGACTCTGACGCCGACTCCGCGTCGGGCCTGCCCAGAAAGCGCAAACCCCTCGCGGACGACGGCGGCAGCGACGATGGTGACGACTTCGATCTGGACCCCGAGAGCCTGGACTTTGGTTTCGACAAGTCCGACTTTGAAGGCCTGAAGAAGGCCATCTGGGACCTGGAGCAGGAGGAGGAGCGTGATGCGGAAGCACACGACGAGGATGGTGGGAGGAGGGCGGCAGAGGGCGGGGCTCCAGACGACAAGAAGACCGCCCAGGGCGCTGGCAAGGACACAGGCGGAGGCAAAGACAAAGATGAAGGGGACGGGGAGCTGGACGGCGACGAGGTGGAGAAAATCGAGCGGATGATGCGGAAGCTGCAGGCCGTGAGGGACATGAGCGCGGGCTTGCCCGAGGAGCAGAGGCGGAGGATGGCTAAGAAGGCCGTAGGGGAGGTGATGAAAGAGTTGTGAAATGTCCGGTCCATGTCAAATGTCCGGTCCATGTCGGGACAGTGATGCTCTCGGAGGCATAAGGGTAGAAATGAACCTCGGTGGAGAGCAACTGGCGTATGATGTCGCCTCTACCCCCGGGGCGGACGGACAAGCTGCTTGAGCTCTGGTGAGAGCCATCCCCATGGGATTAGATGAGCGATGCTTGCCACTGGTATTCATTCATCCACGTGTTTACCCTCCCACAGGCTTCCACAACTGGACTATGTGGTTCCCAATTGACCATTTGTCGTCGAGCGAGGACACGGTAGAGAGCCTTAAAGTTTTCATGGGCATCTATGTCAGTGCGTCTTGGCGCAGGTCGATATTCACCCCAAACCTCGAGCAAGAGTGGGTGGCCTTGAAGGGGGGAGGGGCTCAAGCTCGCCCGCTGCTGATCAGGTGAATTACAGGCTGCGGTCATGTGGCGAGCGTATCCCGAGGCAGAGGGAAGCCGCACTCCCCATTTCTTTCCCCATGGCCGAGGAGGGCGTCATCGAGAGTCGGCCTCCAGACATGGTCGCGCTCTCGGTAGCCCTTCCGCACCCCCCCTCTCACAGCGATCGTACCCGACAAAGCAAACGGACCGTTACGCGACCGCGCAAAGCAAACAAGACGTCACGTTCACACCCTCGACATCGGCATGTCCCGAGCATCGCCATGCCCTCGTACCCCATCTGAAGCATCAACCCATTGCGAGACTTGTGCAGAATGTTGCGCAAGAACAAGACCAAGGTCGACCCCCTGCCTTTTCCTCGATCGCTCTCCCGTCCTTATGTCGAACCGATACAACGGATGAGCAGGGCAGATGCGGTTATACCGGTCGGCTTTAATATGTGAGGCGGAGCCCCCCACACGAATCAAGCCCAAAAGTCCGGACGGCCGACTACCGAGGTGCAGGAAGGTCGGGACTTTCAAGCAACAAAGACTGTCGTTAGCCCAGCGGCATCGTCGTTCTTCCTTGGGGAGGGAAGGGGGAGCGCTTCCCACTCGTCGGGATGGCCGAGTCATGCGCGTCTGCCGCTTCCGACTGGGCCGAGTCGTAGGGATACTCCGTACCAGAAGCTGGGCCAAACCCGGAGGTCAAGCTCCGTCTCAGTCGAGCAGCTGTCAGCGGCAAGCCAGCTAGGGGGGTCCCGTCCCGAAGACGGCCGGGGGAGCCTGAGCAGAAAATCAGACGAACGCTCGCGCCGATCTTTGACAACCCATACTTAGTCGCGCGATCTCTCGCATAGATAGATGCACAACGCCCACAGCGTTCATGCCGATGGAGGTGGCCTTCCCCCTCCTCTTCCAAGGCCCGAGAAGACAAGGGGGGGGGAGGATATTCCTGACAAGACATGTTCTGCAAAACAATGCGGCGGAGCTGCATCGAAGCTGGTAAGGCGGCATGACTGGTGGTTTCCCCCCTTCCAAATCCTCCTGCACTGCCCGCACAGGCTCAATCGGGAGATTCTTGGTGATTGATGCCTGCAATGCTTGTGGAAGAAGCGAGAGACTGGCCGGTTTCAGTAAACTTGGTCGAGGTTGCTTGTCCCGGTGTCGCGGCAGTTTTGGGTTCCTTGGCGAAGCTCGGCAGATTGACGAATGCGTGCGTGCCTCTAGACGAGCGGCAACGTCCCCGTCCATGTCCACGGCCCCCAGAATCGTGTATCGAAGTCGTCGGTTCGAGTAGTCCAAGGCAGGGTGCTGTGGTGGTCCAGGCTATTTTTTTGGGGCAAGAGATTGGAGCGGCAAGTACGGATAAACGTAGAACGAGTCAATCTCTCTGTGCGACCAACATCTGGCACCATGGTGCGCGAGGCACATGACCACAGCGAGAACGGACTGTGTCAAGAATCCTCATCCAACAACACACTGAATTGCCCACAGAACCAAGATGGCCACTTCCCCAGTCCTTCCATATCGATATTCTACGGAAATCCCAGTATGCGCTTAACCTTTATGGGCTGAGGGCTCCAACTAACGGCCCGAGTCATCGGCGAAAAAAACACCGCTTTTTCTCACAAACTTAACCAGCAGTTAGTAAATCCCAGTATCCGTATGCAGTTACAAGTATTGCTGCCTCGGAGATACCACATGTGGTTGCTTATTTTTGCAAGATTCTAACCAATATAAACCTGCTCTACGATCTTGCCTTTCCCCATCAGCTTACATGATATCTCCATCCCTCAAAATGAAGGCTCTTACTTTACTTTTTGTCTTTGTTACACTAGCTGCTGCTGCTCGTTCGCCGCTTCGTCAGACTCGTCCGCCTCCTCGTCCGCCTACTCGTCCGCCTCCTCGTCAGACTCCTCGTCCGCTTCCTCCGCCTCCTCGTCGTCGTCAGCTTTGCCGGTATGCAATTCCAACTCTTGCATTGTACCAGCTTTAGTTAACTAACATGTTATTAGTTGTACGTATGGGGGTTATTGGAGCCATGATGACACAGCGGCTACATGCAAGTTTTACGGAGGGGAAATGGTGAATAAAACCTGCCACACTGAGGTTTGGAACCTTCTGTGGAAATTAGTAAGTTACATTCTCTTTTACATAAATACATACTAATATGTATTTGTAGAGGTGTATCGATACAGGGTTTTGCTGGTGGTTCCAATAGTGCACTCGAAGGGTATAACGCACACGAAGGGCACCCCGGTATATTGGCGACAGCCCGTCCCCGTAGCAGGATACCATCGAGTCTGAGGCGTCAGGCGCGTCTCCTGATGGCGTCGGAGCGGCGCGGTGATCTTATCGGGAGGTCCGGGTTATAGCGGCGGTCAGGCTACTGAACAGCCTGCAGAGGTCCTATGCTACGAGCGGTGAGCAAGACTAGAGCCGACTGCACTCTGGTCCGACAGACGCAGGTCTTTGAAAAGCCGACAGATTGAACGTTTATCTCGTCGGAAAAGATGGCAAACCCGCAGCAACGACCATGGATGTTGCTTTTCGCAAAAAGAGAGCCACGAACAAAGAAAAGAGGGCGGCTGACGGTGATACTCCGCCATCGTCAAGCCAACCGTCGGCCTGGAGGCGCCGATGGTGTGTTGTGTCCAATTGCCCCCCCTAATGGGCTCGAGCCTCCTGCTTGTCCGTCAGCAGGCGGTTAATTGCAAGTCAGCTTGCCGGTAGCTGGCTGATGGGTGCACATCTGATAGCCATGCCCTGTGTGCAACGCCTCATGATGTTTTGTGATGGTCGCCTGTCAATGGCCGATCTCCATGCCACACCGTTTGGATTATTAGTGGGTTGGTTGCGACGGACAATGCCAGAGGTCGATCTCGCCAGTTGCCTCACCCCGTTTACCTCTTGTGGCAATCTTGCGCACCATCCATTAAGGGTCCAGCGATGAGAGCCGGTCGTCGTCCATGGGCTCCCGGCAAGCGAGGTTCAACATAGCAGGGCTCTCGAGATAGGGGGAGGGGCAGGGCAGGGGCAGGGCAGTTCAAGGGAGACCGGCCAGGGATGACCAGGCTGGCCAATGTTCGACGGTTCTTCTGGAACGAATCTCAACAGACCAGGGCGACTCTAGTCCGGTGATGCTGAAGCATGGACCCCTGGGCAGGTTTTCTTTGGAAGGACGAGCAAGTCGTCCGTGTTATGAAATTCGACCATGAGGGCAGCGGGTCGACAGTCATTTGGCAATCAAGTAGGCGATGGGGGCCGCTAGAGGGAAGCAAGCTGGCGCCTCGTAATGCTGATGACCAGAAAAAAGGCTTTAAGCTTGAGAGGGCCGAGTCAGTGAAGGGAAAAAAAGTGTGTTTAGATTGTTGGAGACTTGGAACCTACGGATAGGTATCCGCATGTAAGTGGACTTTGCACAACCGGCGATCTTCCACCAACGGCGCACGGAACTATGCGACTGCCGCCTGTCCGCGCCCCCAACCTTTCTTTATTGCCCCATTCGCCTTCATGCGGCGGCAGTTTTGTTCCAAAGACAATGGTCATTGGTGCGCGCCGCCTTTCCCCCAGGACTCGTCCAAGTAGGTAGAATGTATCCGCAACGTACGTAGGTACTGCAGATGTCGAGCTGAGACGAGTCGGCGTTGGGAACGAGGGGGAAAGGGACGGAGGCGGGCCAGGGCCAGGACTGGAGGCGAAAGAGTCAGAAGCGGGAAGAGAGAAAAGATTGGACGAAGGACAGGGAGGGAAGCGTGGAAGGCAAGGGAAGCAAATGATCCTTCGCGGGTTTCGTGAGAGTCTTTTGAGCCCTGAGCCTACCTACGAATGCACGTAGTGTGACACGGGGAACACTCACTCTGTACGGGTACAGAGCACACTAGGTACCACATACAGGTGCGTAGTGGTATGTAACAGAGCTCTTCGTTTCCGACTAACCTGACCAGGCAATCTGTCGGCGATCTTTCGCCTGACTCAATCCGGACAAGCTCCAACCGCCATGTCCAATGACGACGATGCATCCCTCAAGAACCCTGTCGCGTGTCTCGAAAGTGGTTGGCTTAGACGTAACGACTGCACGGTACGGATACCGACGCCAGCACTCAGGGGTAAAAGCGGGCCTTGCTGAAGACAGGCACACAGGTAACCTAGAACCCTGACACCCACTAGAGAGAGGTAGGTACTGTGTAAGACCCAACAACTGTCTGTGCCGTGGTTCCCACTATTTTCTGGGTGTCATGGGCTTTCTTGCAAGGACAACGACAAACAGTAGAGAGTCAGGATACCGTCAACGCGGCTCCTTCTGAGAAACGGAGCCGATCCGTCATGCGTACTACAACCGACTCAATGGCCCCCGTCCGCTCCCATTCTTTTCTCTCCAGGGAATCAACTCCGCATTCGTATCTGTACATCACGTAACGTTTGGCTATTGTGGCGCCGACCGAAGCGCCTTCTCGTTCTGGCACAGAAGCCTCGCCCCCTCAAAGTGCAAACGCCGGTCGTCCACAATTCCATGCAACGTGAGCCATGGCTCTGGCGTTGTCGTCCGGATTATTGGTAGCGTCGTCCGTCTTTGCGTGTGTCTCGACTTGAGACGGAACATAAATATGGCTTGACGAACTGCCCGCTGGCTTGGTTGCCGGCGAAGCCACTCGGCCTGTTGAAGAACACCGTCTGAGGCCGGCTGGGCTTCGCAAAGACTCGCGCCCTTCGTGGCTTTCGTCCTTTCGTTGCAGGCAGGCAGGCAGGCAGGCAGGCGATAGCGATCTCCCAATGTTGTTGGATTGCACTACGGAGTACAGCGGCCACCTTTGCAAAGGGTTGCAAAGCTCGCCGGGCTGAAGTGGTGGCGCGGATAACCCCGGACCGCCTGGATCGTTCTATCGAGTCATCGACGGCATCACGCCTCGCAAAACCACGCCGGCGGCAGTGTTAGCCAACCAGCGCGTCACCGGAGAAGGGTTCATCCCCCTTCGTTGGCAGATTGCGTCCAACACCGTCGGCTGCGATCGGACCAAAGACTATTTACTGAGGGGACTGCAAGGTAGAGGTGTCATAGCTTCGGCACTCGCTGTGCATGAGATAGTATGGAAGTCAAAAGGCCGACAGTACTATTTATTGATACGTCGTCGCGTTGCCCGCCAGAGCCTGGTCCCGGTCAGGGCTGCCGACGGAGCAAACCCATTTGTCTTGAACGGGGTCTCTGTCCAGTGTGGCATGCTTTGTATGGAGCCGGTTGAACGGTCAAAGGCAGTTAGCGTCCGTGGTATGTACGGTGTCTCAAGCGCATGTGGGACGCTGGCGGGTGGTACTGTCAAGCTGCATGACGCCTCTGCAGCAGCAGGTACGGTACGAGGCAAAACAAGACAGGACAGGCTGCACCTCCATCTTGAGAGTCAAGGCCGATGGGCAATGCAATGCTTCCTGAGAGATGAGAGGCCGGCAGCCCACAAGTCGCTACTTACTCAGGTAGGACCCATCAACCGGCCATGGGTGTGTGGAGGATGCGGGAGCAGTGGAGGGGGGAGTGGTGCGGATTCCACACTTCGTCTCGAGTCTTGGGCAGGAACGGCGACACAACAGGCCGTGGGCGTCGTGGCGGATGGCATTGGTTCCTGGGATGTTTGTTGGAACGCTTCGACGTGCATACAAGGCCCTCTGCGTCCAGGGCCGTCTTTGTGACGCCCTGTCTAAGACATCCCTTTGGTTCCCGCCATCCTAAGAGGAATGGTCGCCCGATCGCCTCGACGCGTTGTTGTCCGATTCCCGCTTTACAGCCTTGCCCCAGGCGCGAGACGGACGTCGCCAGACCACCCAAGGGAGATGTCGAGCATGCATTTGCGATGTTGTCAAAACCGAGGAAACAAAGTCAAACCTCATAGGTCGAACGAGCCGTTCCCCTTGATCGCGGGTCCAGGGATTGTGGCGGGTGCTGAGTTGCTCGGTAGACTGTAGCGCCGAACAGTATCCATAGGTTTTGTAGGGGGTACAGAGGACACAACGCATCACACCGCTGAGTCTGAAGGCAAAGCCGGTGGCTAGAGCTGGACTTGGCGCGAACCCCCTTTCTCCGACATGCCCTTCGTGGAAGTCAAGGAGAGCCTGTTGGTTCCAAACGCTCTGCCAACAAGGCCATCGACCACGGCGGAAGCTCCATCAGGTGCGATGCCTACCTACTGCACTACCGAGAGGTGGTGGCCGAGAGATGGCGGTCCAGCTCAGGTGGGAGCGTCGTCGCAGTGGACATAATTCCCACGAGCACCGACGGTGTCAGGGAGCCGTCACTCATCGTCCAGTCAGTCGTAAGAAGAAAGGCGCGAGCGCAAGGACCAAGCAAGACGGCGTGGAAGCCTCCCCCATCGACAGCGAGGCTCCGTGCCTCAATGAGACGCCGTTTCTCATCGTCGACTCAGTCCAAGTCGGTATCGCGGCTTCGACCAGCAAGGCCTTGCGAGCAGTCGCTGTAGCGCAAGATTTACAACTTGGTTGAAGCTTTACTCTGGTTCGGTCCCAAGTTGAATGGGTCCATGGCGGGCAACGTGAAGGCTCACGAGGTCAGGATGGATCAAGGCGGACATCTGAGCGGGTATCTGAGCGGGCGCCTGCGAGAGTGTCGATAGTCCGTCATCATCGGATGGCAGCTGTCTCCAGGAGAGGAGGTACATGTTGTTTTACATGCTGTTCACCACCGCAGCACCGAACAATGAGACAGACACTTTCTGGGGGGTTCCCCCGTTTTTTTGCCACCACTAGTATCCGTACGGCATACCCCTCTTTCTCGGACGTCAGACAACCGACTCTGGCAGGCTCAAAGCTCAAAGAGACGAAGCGTGGGATCGGCCGGAGTAACGGTGCACGACAGCAGCTTCGAGGTGACTGACTGGCGATAAGTGCTGAATGCGGCGAGACGTGCTGTGTCATTTCGAGAGGAAACCGGGTAACGATTGACACGCCGTGCGCGGTTTGTTTGGAATCGGCTGCAACACAGCACATGAGGATGCCGACCGTCGAGATCTAGCGGGCTTGTCGCGTTGTGACGGCCCAAGGGGGACGCGGCGCGCATTGGGGTCTGGGGACTAGAGAGCAGAGGATAGCCCAGACATGGATCGCCAGGGACAGGGGGAGCGAAGGGTAGATCGCGCAGCTACACTGTGCGAGGGAATGAGTTGACACTCGGTACTGGAGCTGCAAACAGGTATAAGGGTGTGTATCTTGGTAAGTGCCCTACCTATGATATCCGTACAGAACGTGGAATGTAGAACTTGCGATCACTAAGTAGGATCGCATTGTGAGTGCAGCGAAGCAAAAAGTAAACCCCACCCGAAAAAAAAAGCGATCGACCGGCGCCTGCTATAAGACCGCTGTCGGGACAAGAGACTTTTAGCAGTTTGACAGAAATAAAAAAGTCAGAAATACTGGACGAACGACTCCAACAAAGAGCAGGGATCGGAGAACACAATGATTCAACGTCTCTGGCTACAACGAACCCACTTTCAGTCAGCCAGTGTCTCTCTTCCAGTGCTTACCCGGACCTCTGTATATTTTTTGCTGATTTATTAGCGACTGCGAGTGCAACGCCGAGTGGTCTAGCCGCGCACTGTAGACAAGCCGTTGCGAGTCCGTCTCTTCTTCCCGGTTGGCCTCCCACGACCGCCAACGGGTTTGAGAGTTTCAGAGTGCGGCTCACATGACGCCGAGTGTGTGTCCGTCCTTAGGATTCGGCCTTGGAACTGCGAGGGAAAGCCTCGAGAAGAGATGGGTGGATGTGGGACGGAATGGAGTAGAAAGAAAGAAACGGATTAGGCTGGCAAAGCAAACTAACTGCATTATACCCTCCCTACCTTTCCTCCGCGACCAGTTAATGGTTGGGATCTTGGGGGAAGGGGGGGAAAGTTTAGGCCTGGGAAGATCCGACGAGGGAGGGTTTTGCAGAAGCAAGCCTACTGTCCAAGCAGCCCCGACGGTGTAGACAAGACAGACGCCCGTGGCTTCGCAAGAATTTTGGCGTCGTTTGCGTCAACTTTTTCTTGGCGAAAGGCCAGCACTTCCGTCGCGCCCTCCTCCTCCTCCCCCCTTTCTGGTTCCCGGCTGCTGGTGCAGTACGTACCCTAGAAGTCCCCTGTGCCCTGTCCCCCGGTCTGAGAGCCCGCTCGTCCGTTACAGACCCATACAAGTTTCTCCAGCCACATTTGACCCACAAAGTTCTGCGGTCACGAACTGCCATGGACCTTCCGTTTCTCATTCCACAGTCATCGTCTCGTTTTTCTCCCGTTTCCCTATGCCTGTCCCTCTCCTCTCTCTCTCCCCGCCCAGGCTGCAAGCAACCATACGGACCATGGGTATGCATCTCCAAAAGCGCCAGGCACGCAGCCTACCCCATCTTCTTATTTGGCCGTTAACAATGGAGCGTAGATGAGGGATGTAGAGTGAGTGTGGTGACTGGTGATCCGTGAAGCGAGGGTGACCCGCACGATAGATGTCGATGCAGCATACGGACACCAAGTCACTTGTCAGACGGCCCCCAAAAAGGATGGAGACATGCCCCAAAGTCCCTGCCTCCGAGGGTACGACCGTCGACCGCTCGCGTGGAGGCATTCTGCGCGAACCTCCCTGGCCATGATCCACGGCGTCTCGCGCTCAACGAGACGGTGAGCGTAATAAGGTTAGGGCAAAAGCCGAGACGATGGCCACAGTCGGAGCATCAAGCAGACAAGCCTTGAAATACAGACCAACTGAGCATCTGGTCCCAGACACATTGCACTATCTATACACTGGTGACTGAACTCTGTACAGAGGCCGCGAACAAATAAAACGTTGCTGCGCATCTCCATTCCCCTCTTCTGTCCTTCATCAACTTCGTCGTCGCCTTTGGCAACCTTGTTGCATCAGCAGTGCAAGCAGCACGTTTGCTTCGCAACGGAAGCGGATAGAAACTAAGATGCCAACACAAGCTGAACCGGACACAACATACACACACATGCTCACCCTCTCACACCCTCTCGCTGGTCTCCCTCCCTATTTGCCCTCCTGCTTGCTGGGGTAGGTCTCCCTTTTGCGATGTGCGGTCTCTCCGTCCGCTGCATGTTTCTGCCTCCCCACCTTTTCATCGGCGGTCACTGGGCACAAGGAACAGCCCAGCATCGAAACGGCAGGGAGCTGCAGCAGCCGGTGCAGGTCGGACAGGTCGGCAGGGCCATGGGTTATGGATAATGTGTGGGATGCGGTGATGCATCTCCTATCAGCAGCCCCGAGAAACCAACGAGCGGCGGTGTGGGAGCTGGGATTGAAATCGAGAGACGGGCCTGGATTGAGGATCTAGAGGCGCAGAAAGTTGGGACACACCACATGCACACAATTACACATACGCACACGCACACACACATTGACGCATAAGCGGCATGGTATCACGGAGAGGAGAGGTGGGAGAAAAGGATCCATATCTACCCAGAGCAGGTACAGAGAGAAGCAGGAACGGTGTGAGTGCAATCTGCAAGAAGCTCAGGAAAAGGCTAAACCGGGTTGGTTACGCCGCTAAAAAGCCACTTGGAGCAAGGTTTCCAGCTGGATATGGCCAGGATACGTGCCGTTCATCGGCCGCAGGTACGAACGGCGGAATGGCTTCCTCCGGCCAATGAGCGACAACGTGTACCTGGCATTACCCCTGTCTATCCAGCCGTGTGTGTTGTAGCTCATGTCACGCCCGTCCGTCCGTCTGTCTTTTTCTTCACCCCTTTCCCCTTCTCTCTTTTGCTTGCCCCGTTTGGAGCCCACACCCTTCCACGTCTCGCACCCACCACAGGAAAGACGTCGTTATGGATCTTGTCCCGAAGAAACTGAAATACTGAGCAGATGGACGGCGAGCGAGAAAGGTGCTCAACCCTGCCCTCCTCCCCTCCCCCCCAAAAAAAGGGGGGGAGAACGAGGAAGAGGGATACGGGAGACATGCGTAGCCTTGGCCGATGTGGGTGGTCTCAAGGTACGGATACAGGTAGATACCTTGCTCCTTGCTCCGTGTCTGACTGGCGACGGTGCAGGTCGCATCCCCATCCCGCACACGCCACTGGCTGCTGAGCCGCCGCTGCAGTCGACATAACTCACGTCGTTCCCCCCCCTGTCTCCAAATCCCACATCCACACGCCCCCTTCCCTACCCTCACCCACGCGCGTCCACACTCTCTCCTCACACATGCCTCACTCCTGAGGCTCCGCGCCGCTGGCAATTGACTGGACTGGACTGGGCTGGACTAGACTGAACTGCACTGGGTTGGTTAGTGGGCTGTCCTAGACTACGAGGAGAGGAGTGTTGGAGGCTGAAGAGGAAAATGGGGAGGATGAGGATGAGGGAGTGTGGGAGAGAGAGAGATAGAGAGAGAGAGAGAGAGAGAGAGAGAGAGAGAGAGAGAGAGAGAGAGAGAGAGAGAGAGAGAGAAGAGCAAGCCCAGCTCACTCACACCACCCACCTAGCCAAAGGAGACAGGTAGACAGGCAGGACAGAACAGACAGGGTGGATTGGCACCGGTTCGTCCGTTCGTCTGTTCCCTTTTTTGCCCTCCTCCACTGGACCCGCCCGCCGCCTCGCGCGCCCATCCATTCCTTTTCCTTTTCCTCCTCTCCTGCCCCATCCCTCCTTCTTCCTCATCCCATCCATCTCCTCATCGTCATCCTCGTCGTTCACTTCTTCCTCTTCCCCCACTCCCCTTTTTTTTTTTTTCCTTTCCTTTCCACAGTCACTCTCTTGAAGTAATTCAACCACAAACTCACCTTCTGAATCCCGTCACTCCTTTCCGGGCATTCCCATTACGTTCCTTCCTGTCTGGTTGAATCTTATACAGTCGTTCCTTGCGAACCCACGACACTATTCACACATCTCACTCCCTGATCCCCTGTTGGATCTTGGACCACGCTCCTTACCATATTTGGCCTCATAAGCTCCTTCTATACTTTCCCTAGCCCTGCGGCACCCTCTTCCCCCCCTTCCCACCCTACTTATTGTCGCTTTCGAGCGTCTTCAAGATCCATCGAGCCCTCCCTCTCGAAATCCCCGATCACCTTACCGACGCGACTTCCACCGACACAACTCGACTGGCAAACTATCCGCCCCCTGATTTGATCACCATCGCGCACCACGTAAAATAAAGAAACAGCCTCGCGATCAACCACCTTGATTTCATTCTACCGAACGAAAGACACGAGAAGCACACTAGCCATGGCTACTGAGGTCGAACACCAGATGGCTCTCGCCCCCAACGCCTCGACCCCCGGCTCTTCCACTCCGCTGGACACCTCTCCCACGTCCGCCGGCAAGATGAACCAAACTCCTTCCCCCTCGGCTTCCACCCACAACGGCCAGGCACTGTCTTCGCAATCTAGGCGCCCGCCTCGCAAGAGCACCCTGACCCAGCAGCAAAAGAACCAAAAGAGACAACGCGCTACTCAGGACCAGTTGACGACTCTGGAGATGGAATTCAACAAGAACCCGACCCCTACTGCCACCGTTCGTGAGCGGATAGCGGAAGAAATCAACATGACCGAAAGGTCCGTCCAGATCTGGTTCCAGAACAGGTACGCCATTCCAACCCATCCCCTTCTTTTATCCCAAACGCCATTCTATCCCCTCTGAATGTCGCTGACCGGCCCCCAATACAGACGCGCCAAGATTAAGCTTTTGGCGAAGAAGAGTCTAGAGACCGGAGAAGACATCGATTCCATTCCCGAATCCATGCGAGCCTACCTTGCTATGCAGGCAATGGAGTCTGGCAAGGGTCTGGGCGGCCCCTTCCTCGGCCGAACCGGGCTTCTCCCATACGGCCACAGCAACATGCTCATCGGCGGTGATCAGAGTGGTCAGGGCAAAGTTTGTAAGTGATACATCCGCGAGCTTCGACACCGTCAAAGACATTTTGCTGACTTTGCCGCCAGTGATTCATCACCTCACCTGCCGCTCTCTCAGCATTGGCAAGTGGACTCGCGTCGGACAGAACACGATGGACCTCATCATCTTTTACTCCCCCGACAAGTGCACCATGACATACTACATCAACAACGAACAAGCAGGCTACAAGATCGAGTACCCCTTTGCCTACATCAAGAACATTTTCCTCGAGAACCAGGAAGGCGACCCCAACAAGCCCGGTGGTATCGTCATCGAGCTGAATCGTCCTCCCAACTTCTTCATGGACTCGTCCCCTCAGGCAAACGGTTTTTTCCAGTGCGGCGACTTCACCGAGGACCAACAGGCCTCTCAGTGCCTCGTCCATCACCTCGGCGGCAACCCCAAGGTCCTCAGCGGCCAGCTTGCCAAGCTCGTGTCCCTCGAGGCCTTCATGAACCGCAACAACCCTCACCCCTTCATCGACCAGCAACACGCTCTTTCTGTTTCGGCGCCTGTGTCGCCCACTGGGCGTCCTTCGTCCCAGCCCAATTTTGCCCAGCCGCACATCGGCATGTTCCAGGAGTCTTGGGGCATCAACAGCATGCACCCTGGCATGCGTGGTCCCGGTCACAAGCGCCAGCGTAGTCGCT
Source organism: Colletotrichum lentis (assembly GCA_003386485.1). NCBI lineage: Eukaryota > Fungi > Ascomycota > Sordariomycetes > Glomerellales > Glomerellaceae > Colletotrichum > Colletotrichum lentis. Next base: position 677,359 of record NWBT01000034.1, read on the forward strand.
CCGTTCCCATGGCCGTCGATTTCTCCATGCTGCAGACGCCCATGCCTTCCTTCTACATCCAGCAGCCGGGCGAGATGGCCGCTCCCCAGACCCCCGGCCCCAACATCTACGCTCCGATTCCCCAGCAGCCTGGTGGTCTTGGCCCAAACTTGAGAATCGACACGCAGGCTGGATTCGGCTTGGACATGAGACAGTACCCCATGTCGGCAACAACCGCTTCCCCCTCCGAGTTCCCGACGAGCCCCAACTTCTTTTCTCAGGGACCGGAGACGAGCCCACTCCCGGCATCAAGCTACAACACGCCGTACGGCAGCGCTTTCCTCTCTCCAATGGCGAACCCTTCACCGAACATGATCCCGCCACCCGTGTCTCCTCTTTCGTTTGGGAGCCATCACGGGGAGCCGTCCATTGTCGAGCAGTCGCCTCCGTTCTCCATGCCTGGCAGGTCAGCCTCGGCCGACATTTACCACCAAGGCGACAATGGATCGTGCGCCGTATCTGATGATGGCACTGGCCTGAACGAAATGTATTCGAAGCACACCATCAACCTGCCGATGCACCCCCACTCACCAGCATATGGCGACCAGGGCCAGAACGACCTCGATATGAACCAATTGGTTCAGTTTGACCATGTCGACCCCAACTCAATGTCCCCCGAGTCGATGCACCAGACGCCTCACTGAGTCGTTCTGACGGTGGCCTGCAGTGCCTGAGCGTACCAGTACTACCGACTGGGTAGCTCCTCGGGATGGGATTTGGCGTACATACAAACTTTTGGGGCGTGCTCCCAATGATTTCTACGGGAGGAAAGGCGGAGTTGGCTTGCCTTTGTTCATTCACAGCTGGCGTTGAGGCGCTTGATATATACCAGATGGGTTTCGATTGGTCTACTTTCAACACCGATGACTACGATGCTTGATCCAGTTCTTGCTCCTCATTCATCCATCGGCCACGACGACTCTGCATGACGATACCTATCTTCGGAATCTCGATCATGCATGTCCGGCACACGCGATCGTACACTTTGCACTTTCTTGGATTTACTTCAACACTTTTAAGTCATTTATTGTCGCGAACAAATTCACTGTGCTGCGACGGTGGCAACTTGGATGTCTTCTACCTCGCCACCAATTTTCTTTTTTTTTCTTGCCGCGTCGACGTCGTCGGAGACGCCGACGTAGCCCCTAATAACCTTTCCTTCATTCTCGGTTTGCTTGCGCTGCACATCGTTACCTCGTTGATGCTTTTTTATTCATTTTAGTTCATCTGTCATCGTTTATGAATCTCAGACGTTTTGGCTGCGGGTTTTGGGCAGTGATGAAAATGGGGAAAAGCCCAGGTGGCTTGGGATTTTCCTGGTTCTTAATCAGTCACACATTTCCGAGGATACACAACTCTCCGACACATCTTTTGTCTATCTATCACTGTTGGGTATTTTTCTTGGGCTTGAGGGGGTTGTGTGGATGGGGGCAGCAGGGGCTCTGTAGCTTTTGCTTGTGTATTGCATGTCGGCATCGCGGCTGCGGTAGTGGGAAGCCGCCTGCTTTGGTGAGCGAGCAGCGAAGAGGCTGAGCCGGCCGTTACTCGGAAGAGACGGCCGACTTGTAAGTACTGACGATAGAGTTGAGAGAGAGACGGGCATCGAAAATCCTGTTTTTCCGCTTCGTACATGCTGGTCCTTCGTTTGGTGTCTTGAACGTGCATTTCAGAACCCACTCGTCGTGAGTTGCGTGTTGGGTGACGAAGAGTATCTAGTCAAACTGGCATCACCCGGGAGCACAAGGCTCACGTCACTTGCGAGGTTCCTGAGCGGAGTGAGTATATGTCACTAACTGGCTAGCATATGATTGAACATAAGACTAAAGAAGCGGGCGAGAGACAGGCGGCGGGCGCGTTTGTTACGCAACGGCAAGGGCGCAGCTTCTTTCTACCGAAACCAATATTCGTCTTATTTGGTGGCGAGAGGGTTTCGGGGGTACGGGCTGTGAGGTGAGTGAGATGCGTCGTGTGTATTGTTGCGTCCATGCACCGAGGCGCAAAAAACGTCGATCGATGTCGGCGTCGGCACCACTGGGCGCCGTGGCAATGTACGGGTTGCGTATGCGGGGTGGTCCATCACACCCTGAGGTCGTCTGTGTCGGGTCGAGGAAGGGTTGGGTACGCCGCGGCGCGCGGGTCCCCGCTAACACGAGGCCCCAAGGGTCGCTCGCGATTGTAGTGTACATTGTTAGTGGGCATGACGGGAAAGCACGCGGAAAAAATACAATGGCAATGTCAAAGGGGGGGCGTCCGTTTGTCGAAGATTCCTGGCAAGGTCATGGTGGGTGGGTGAGTGGCCCGAGGCGGATCCGACGGGAGCTGCAGAGAATGGAATGTCGAAGCGCCAGTCTTCCGGAATCCAGATGCCGGTGAACGAGACGGGACGCGTGCTTGCCTATGCGTGCCTTGCCCCGGGCGCGACGGAAAGCCAAGGTGTTGGTGGACGAGCATGTTCCATCAGATCAGTGACTCTCCAAGGTAGGAAGGTACTTCGATTCTGAACAGAGAACTCTCTACGTGTGTAGGCATTGACGATATTTTCCTCGATGGGTCTTCGGACGACAACAGGCATTTTTTTCTTTAAAGTTTCCTGCCCATCTCTATCCTCTCCCTTCTTGCTAGGGGATCCCCTGCGGCCGGCCGGATGTTTCACCTGTGCGGCCACGTTCGTCTAAACGTTCTGGACGCTGCTGTCAGCGGAATGCATGTGGAGAGAAAAGGTGGCTGCCCAACACACCCCCCTCTCCTCTTATGTCGATTGGTCGTACACCAAGCCAAAGCCAAGAACACAACGATAGGCTGCCTGTTTGTGTACAGTATGCGTTTGGTGCGAAGGCGTGTCTGCTCTTTTTTATCATGCCGGCGGCGGTTGTTAATGCTTGCCATGCGCATCGGTCGGGGGAGGGTGGGTGTGTTTCGGGGGCGCACGGAAACAAACCCCGAGAGTGTGTGATGAAATCTGCGATGGTTGCCAAGACGTCATGGCTTAATGGTGATAAGGATTACATTGAAGCTACGATGCAGAGGGTGGAGAGAATCGACATCCCGCAGCTTCCGTAGAAGCAAGTTGCCCCAGTCGTGTGTCCTAGTACGTACCGTATCCTGGCTCTCGCTTCCCCTTCCCTTCCCTACCTCCGTATCCGTACACATCTCATCTTTTCGTCGCGTCCAATGACATCCCCTATGCGGGGCACGCCATGGGTAATTTGGCTACCAGCATCTCTCGCAAGTCGGAGAGCAAGGCTTCCCCGTCCGTGGTGTCTCTGTCGCAGCCCGCCCGCCCGATTCCCGATATGCACCTCGTGATGGACCCCAGCGGCTCAAGAACACGGGGCACAAGAGGGCGAGAGTGGCAGTGGCAGTGCTGAAGACGCGCCAAGCCTCGCTATACACCTCGATCTTACATCCATCCAACTTATTGCCAAGCGCCTCACCGGCCATTCTCTTGCGTATTGGTGGCGGCGCAGCCTCTTGTCTGTACACGGAGACGCTGCAACCTTTTTCGCTTCCTTCCAGTTAGCCAGGACTTCATCCTCTTGTCTCTCTGTACGGATGGATACTTACCAACTGCCTAGCAGCCTAGATAGGTAGCAAGTGTTTGTCATCTCCGGCTCTCTGTTGTGTTCATAAGTCGGCCCCATTTACCGGGACCCTTACGCCGGCGTTTCTTTCGGCTTTCCGCCCTTTTACGGGGATACAGCATTGTCCAACCTGGCGTGTCCTTTTTCTCGCCTTGCCTTGCTCTCCCACAGGCAAAACATCCGGCCTTTTCCCATATCAGTACGGCCTAACCTCAATTCATCTCTGCGCTCTCTGATTCCAGTGTTGTTACAAAAGTGACGCTGTCTTCGTCGATCCCATCAACCATATACGACGGTTTCAGTCCTGCCCAACACAGCCTTTATTGCCCGCAGCTCTTAGCCACCTACGGGGTTTTGTGCTTGCACTGACCCGGCTCTCGAAATCCGCACGCTCCCGCCAGCCACGACAGACCCAGCAGGAAACGCGTCACCACAACCACATCTGGATTCGAGGGACCAATGAAGACCTCTATGGCCGAGCCGCTGTGGTGAATCCGGGCCGCCATTTAGGGGATTCGTCTGGGATCAGCCCAATCTTGTCTGCCTCTTCTGCGAAACTAGCGTCGGCGACCATTTCCGAGCGCACCCCCCTCTGCATTTGCTCGCTTGCGGGGGGTACGGTACACACTGAGACTGCCACGGCCTAGACAGAAAGCGACCAAGCCTCGCCCTCTCGAGGATGGACAGACGACACCCGGGCGACGCCCCATCACACCAGCATCATGAAGACGACGACCCCGCCCCGAGTCCCCTTCCGAGCTCCCTCTCCTTCGACGACCACGCCCGCGACGATTCTCATGACCTCCACGACCCGTCAGTCAACCCGGCGCACCGTCCAGCCCAGCGAACCCAGCCGAGGCGAGCCGTCACCGAACCCATGGGTAGCAAGGGCGCCCTCGACGGCGGCCACGTCCGTTTCTCGGACGAACTGTCGCGCGACGCCGTGCGCGGCTTCGATCCGGCCTCGTCCCACCCAAATCTGAGCAACCCAGGTCTCTACACGATCCCTTCAAGGGGCGACCTGGAATCCCGCATCGCCCCCGAGCCATCATCATCGCGCCCCCGCCCCAACAGCGACCAGAGCTCTGCCCAGCCTTCGGATGCCGACCTCAAGTACCCCGTATACCGGCCAGAGCCGACCAAAAGGACGAAATGGCGCGTCGCGAAGGAGTCGATGAGCGAACAGCTCAAGAAGGCCTATGACCTCTACATCCTGCAGCGCTTATTGCGCCAGAAGCCGCTGCCCCCGAGTGCCGATGGCCGACACGTCCCACTCGACATGTCGAGAAGCCGAAGCGATGCCCTCATCGATGAGCGCACCAAGAAGCCGTACCGCAGCAATTTCATCCGATCCAGCCGATACACCATATGGAGCTTCTTGCCGAAGCAGCTCCTGTTCCAGTTCAGCAAGATGGGCAACTTTTACTTCCTGGTCGTTGGTATCATCCAGGCCATACCGGGACTCAGCACCACGGGACAGTGGACCACAATCGCGCCTCTCGCCGTCTTTGTATCACTGTCGATGGCGAAGGAAGGCTATGACGACTACCGCCGCTATCTCCTGGCCAAGACGGAGAATCTGAGCCGCACCTGGGTTCTGGGCGAACGATCGAAGAAGACGACGGCGAGGATGAAGAGTCGCAAAGGAGTCGAACTGTCCGAGCCTTCGGACGAAGGGTGGACCGAGATTGAATGGCAAGACCTCAAGGTTGGTGACGTGGTCAAGCTTCACCGCGACGAGGACATTCCCGCCGATATTGTCCTGCTGCACGCAACCGGGCCCAATGGTACGGCCTACATCGAGACGATGGCTTTGGACGGGGAGACGAATCTCAAAGCGAAGAGAGCCGCCACGATTTTGGCCGAGAGATGCCAAACCGTCGAGGGAATCAAGTCTTGCCAGGCGACTATCGTTTCCGAGGATCCCAATCTGGACCTCTACAGATACGACGGCCGCGTGACTGTCAAGGAGGAGACACTGCCGCTGTCGCTCGACAACGTCATCTACCGCGGTTCCACGGTCCGCAACACTACAGAGGCGATTGGCATCGTAGTCAACACGGGTGAGGAGTGCAAGATCAGGATGAACGCGCACAAACACGTGCGCACCAAGGCGCCCGCCATGCAGCGCGTGCTCAACCGGATCGTCATCTGGCTCATCTTTGTGCTCCTTGCGCTAAGTAGTGGCCTGACCCTGGGCTACTATCTTTGGAGCGACCCCGTTGAGGAGGGGGCGTGGTATCTCATGGGTGACAGTATCAGTCTGAGGAACATCTTCATTGCCTTCATCCTGATGTTCAACACCCTCATCCCGCTCTCGCTGTATATCAGCTTGGAAATCATTAAGATCATCCAGTTCTACATGATGGGAGACGTCGAAATGTATGACCCGATCACGAACACGCCAATGGTTGCCAACACCACAACGATTTTGGAGGATCTTGGCCAGGTCAACTACGTCTTCTCGGACAAGACAGGCACCCTGACCGAAAACGTCATGCGCTTCCGGAAGATGAGCGTCGCAGGTACCGCTTGGCTACACGACATGGATATCGAGCGGGACGAGCAGGCCAAGCAGAAGCTCATTGAAATGGCCCGAAAGAAGCGCAAGGGGAAGGGAAAGGACAAGAACCGTGACAGGGCTGCAGGCGATAACGACGCCAACCCGTTCCAGCCGCAGCCGGCCCAAAGGCGCCAGTCTCTTAGTTCCTACGGGCGAGGACGATCCGCCAGCAGGGCTCCTCACGATGAACCCGAGCTCAAGACCGAGGATCTTCTTGACTATCTGCGGCGCAAGCCCGATACTGCATTCTCAAAAAAGGCTAAGCAGTTCCTGCTCTGCATCGCTCTCTGCCATACTTGCTTGCCGGAAGTCAAAGCAGATGGCGAAATCGAATATCAGGCTGCCTCTCCTGACGAGCTTGCCCTGGTAGAAGCAGCACGCGATCTGGGGTATCTCCTCATCGATCGGCCCGCGCAGTCGGTCATTATGCAACTCCCCGGAGCCGATGGGACCGCGGAGAAGGAAACGTACCAGGTCCTTGATGTGATCGAGTTCAGTAGTCAGAGAAAGAGGATGTCCATCATCATCCGTATGCCTGACGGCAAGGTCTGCGTGTTTTGTAAAGGCGCCGACAACGTCATTTTGCCTCGTCTCAAGCTCAGTGGCTTGGCCTTACAAAAGGCAAACGAGGTGAATCGAAGAGCCTCGGCCCGCAGGAGTATCGAGAGAGAAAAGGCCCAGCAGCGTCTGAGTACTAGCGGCACGCCTCGTAGCAGTTTCATGCTTGGAAGAACGTCAATGTCGGATCGACGCAACATGATGAACCAAAGAATCTCTGGCGACATGTACAGGCGGTCGAGTGTCGTTCATGACAGTCCGGAAGAGTGGTCCCCACGCAGAGGGTCGGCGGCGGATGTTGTCTCATCTGCCAGCGTTCACGACATGTGGGCATCCCCCCGTCACAGTGTGGCGATGTCCATGACCGAGGGCGAGGTCGATGAGTTTGTTGACGAGACGATTGCGCTGAACGAGGGCGCGGTGCTCGAGCGATGTTTCCAGCATATTAACGATTTCGCCTCCGACGGCCTGCGAACCTTGCTCTACGGCTACAGGTACATCAGTGAAGAGGACTATAAATCCTGGAGGAAGATTTATCAGGCCGCCACCACCAGTCTTGATAACCGACAGGAGAAGATCGAAGCCGCCGGCGAGCTGATTGAGGACAGGTTCGATCTAGCTGGGGCTACGGCCATTGAGGATCGTCTGCAAGAGGGAGTGCCGGACACCATTGACAAGCTACGCCGCGCCGGGATCAAGGTCTGGATGTTGACGGGAGACAAGCGCGAGACTGCTATCAACATCGGCCACTCGGCCGGCTTGTGCAAGCCATTTTCAGAAGTCTTCATCCTGGACGCCACCATGGGCAACCTGCTAGAGTCGATCATGTCGACCCTCGGCGAGGTTGCGCGAGGTATGGCTCCTCACTCGGTGGTGGTGGTCGATGGCCAGACTTTGGGCGTCATCGAAGGGGACGAGGACCTAAGCTTCCTCTTCTTCGATCTCGTGGTCAGAGTCGACTCGGTTATCTGTTGCCGTGCCTCTCCTTCGCAAAAGGCGTCTCTTGTGAAGCGCATCCGCCGGCAAGTGCCACACTCGCTGACCTTGGCCATTGGAGACGGAGCCAACGACATCGGCATGATCCAAGCGTCCCATGTTGGCATTGGCATCTCGGGTCGGGAGGGCCTCCAGGCCGCTCGTATTTCCGACTACGCCATTGCGCAGTTCCGCTTCTTGCAGCGTCTGCTGTTTGTCCACGGCCGCTGGAACTACCTGCGAACCGGGAAGTACATCCTCGCCACGTTCTGGAAAGAGGTTGTCTTCTTCCTGCCTCAAGCGTACTTCCAGCGCTACACGGGATATACCGGTACCTCTCTATATGAGAACTGGAGCTTGACCGTATTCAACACCTTCTTCACTTCACTGGCGGTGATCCTGCTGGGCGGGTTAGAGAAGGACCTGCAGGCCAAGACGCTCCTCGAATTTCCCGAATTGTACACATACGGCCACAAGAACAGGGCATTCAACGTCAAGCTTTACATTGGCTGGACGTTTCTGGGCTTGATTGAGTCATTGGTCATTTTCTGGGTGACGTGGGCCGTCTACAACTCCCTGCCGTTCGACCAGGATACATCCCTCTACGCCATGGGTACCGTCCCCTTTACCGTATGCGTGGTGTTCATCAACATCAAGCTGATGTAAGCTAGCCTCGCGTGAAGACGGATAGAAATCCTCGCTAACGACCATAGGGTTCTTGAGATGGAGAACAAGAACGTCATCATATTGATCGGGTTTCTCCTCTCCGTCGGTGGCTGGTTCCTCTGGAACATCATCCTCTCAGCCGCCTTCCGGAACGTAATGCGTATATACCAAATCCGCCATGCTTTCCTGCAGAACTTTGGAAGGACGTTGAGTTTCTGGACCACGATTCTCCTTGCGCTGGCGGCCGTTATCTGTCTCGAGCTTGTTGTCAACGCCATACGCCGCGTCTACTGGCCCCGTGATGTGGACCTGATGCAGCGTCTGGAAAGGAAGGGACTCAACGAGAACGATAGGGAAACCGGACAGGGGGGCGCTTCAGGAACGGTACCGGAAATCATTGGGGATAAGACAAAGTCAGCAGTTGGTCATGATGAGGAGGTACAGCCATCCACCTTAGATGGTGCGCCTAGGCTGAGCCATGCCACAAGCCGTCCATCGTTCCACCAAACAAGACATTCAAGGATGTCGAGGGAGGAGTATGGTCCCAGTTCTTTCACACACCCCCCAGCTGGAGAGGGCAGTGGGACGTTGGAGGCAGAGCAAGTTACGCCAAAGCCGTCTAGGAAATCACAGTTCCCTCTCGCGACAAGGTGGCTAGGTAACGCAAAGGGTCCCCGTGTGGGCGGGTCTATCGAGCTGCAGTCCACCAAGAGATAAGGGGGGCTAGAGGCGCCTGTGTGTGGCCTGAAGTCTCCCACAACACCTTACTCAAAGGAGTTCATGTAGCCCTGGCAAAAGGTGGATGATTGTGTTCTGCACATACAGCCAGTTTCATGTGGGAACGTTTCTAGCTTTGGTGGCAAATCTGGAAAAGCTCTTTTTGTTCTTTGTTTTGTTCTTGATGTTCTTGATACCACACAGCAGATGGGGTAGGGCCCTTTTGTATATGGGCCGACAGGCTCAACAATCAAAGAGTATGGGTCAGGAAGTAGGTATAGTGGGGTACATAATACAGTATGATGCAAGAACCAGAAGACTCTTAACTTCACTTTTATGCTCTAGCCATGACAGTTGATGCACAGCCAAACTGCTATTATGCATTAGCACACGGTTGCAACAGAGGGTTGTTTATGTATATGTTGTTTGATGGAACATGCTCCCTTGCACAGGGCAAGCTGCAGGCCCTGTGGCGGTGTTGGTGCGTTTTGGAACAAGAGATGAATCTTTGGGCGCGTGATCGTGAAGATTAAGGGAATTTCGTCTTGAGATCATGACACACGAGCTTCCGTGCTGAGGGGGTAGGGGAAAGGGATTAGCTATGCTTCTTCTCGTCAGACTTGGACTCAGCCTTGGGCTCTTCCTTCTTCTCGTCGGATTTCTCATCAGACTCCTCCTCCTCGTCCTCCTTCTTGTCTTCCGACTTGGTCTCAACTTTCTTGGAATCGTCGTCTGAGCTTTTGTCCTCCTTGGACTCGGGCTTGTCCTCGGACTTTTCGTCCTTCTTCTCAGCCTTGGAGTCGTTCTTGGGTTCCTCCTTTGACTCCTCGGGCCTCCCTTCAGATTCGGACTTTTCAGTCTTCTCGTCCTTGGGCTCTACCTTCTCCTCAGGCTTGTCCTCGGGCTTCGCTTCGGACTTGTCGTCCTTTTCCTCCTCTACCTTTTTCTGTTCCTCCTTAGACTCCTCGGCCTGCTCCGGCTCCTCGTGCTTCTCCTCCTTGTGCTCGGCGTGGGCGCCGTGACCATTGGAAGACGGGCTGTTCCAGGGCTGGATGACAGCAAGACCAGCGAGGAAGAAGGCTAGAGAACCAATGGCGCTGTTTGACGCAACGCCGGTCAGTAAGACAGAATCAGCAGGCTGGGGGACCTGCCCCGTTCGCGCAAGAAGACTTGTATAAAGACCAAAACGACATCTACCAAAAAAAAAAAATTTTTGATGAGATTGAACATCGACTTACAGAGGAAGCTCGCTCTGGGGCTTCGCGCCATGTTGGCTGGCGTAGGTCCTTTGGGCGACCTGGGGGCGGAACTGGGGACGGATGGTTCGGCGCGCCGAAACTCGGAGGGCGGAGCGAATGGAAGAAGCTCTGGCGAAGGACATCTTGAAATCAAGGGCTGGATGGACACTGTGAACGAATCGATATGTCTTGATAAGTGAAACCCCAAGCAGACCGACTTAGCGACAAGTCAATTAAGTGATTGGAAATGTGTTCCCATGAGAACTACGGAGGAAAAGGGGGACAAGAATTCAACAGATCCGCTTGGAAGCAACGGCAACGCTGACTGAAATGAAATTTCGGGCGCTTGGCTAGGCCTGCAGCCTGCCATCCGAAGTCTGGAGCTCGGAGCTGCGAGCTGCACAGCACCGACCAGAAAAAGCTGGGGTGGAGACCGGACGGGGACGAGCTTCGAGAGCATCGAGCATCGGCCAATGGAAGCGAAGAGGCTGGATGGTTCCAGATGTCGGGGGGGCTGGTTCCCCCATCAATCGTGGTGACGACATCACCGGGGTGGGATGCTCCAGCAGGCGGCTGCAGCTCATGCAACACGGAGCACAGACGGTGAAATCCCGTGTGATTGATTATATAATACCCCGGGCTGGATATACCCAATCTCCGAGACGTGCTTGCTGACCGAGAGCCGCACGGTGCTCCCGGCGGCGGTGGCTTTGGCCAGCAGCGGAGGTAACTGGCATTGCGGATAGGTGGGGTCCACTTTCGCGGGGCAGGAACGTCCCGTAGCAGCAGACAGTGGGAGAGGGACCTATGGTACCTACCTACCTGCCTGAGCTTACCTGATCCGCCTGCAGCGTATCTGTACCTGTCTGAGGACCCCCCACCACCACCACCACCAAACAACGCCTCTTTCGCGAGGCTCTCGATTGTTGAATTTCACAACATAACACAACGAAATACACCCAATCCTAACGCACCGTCTCCCTCTTTAGCCAAACTTCCAATCTCGCGGGGCGGTCGATTTTAGCATATTTCTCTGCATGGTCAGAGCTACCGAGTCCCGTTAACACGCCACCTGCTGCGACCCTCTCCTCCTTCCCCGCCTTGTCTCCGCCCACCACAGTCGATACCCCGTCAAACCACATCGAGCGACCGCCAATATGTCTTCGTCGAGCGTGACCCAGAACCCGACGCCCCAGACGGTGATTCAGCTCGTCCAGAAGCTGGGCGATGCCGACCCGGACTTCCGCTTCATGTCCCTCAACGACCTGCTCCAGGTCCTGGCAAACGGCAAGCCCGACTTCCTACACCATGACTACAACGTCGCTGCGCGTACTGTTGACAGTATCATCAAGACGCTCGACGACCAAAATGGAGAGGTGCAGAACCTGGCTATAAAATGGTGCGAGCAGCGACCCGTCCAATCCCACCCAACCAACACATTGGGCATGAGCTAACCCGTTCGCCTTTGCAGCCTTGGCCCGTTGGTCATAAGGGTCCCGACGCCCATTATCGCGCCGATGATCGAGAAGCTTTCCTCCATAAAGCTGAAGAACTCTGTTGACAATGCAGTTCCCTCGTTGGCTCTGCGTGCCGTCATCATGGCCCTGCCGAAACCCACACCCGGCCTGCCGTCTACGAAGGAGGTACAAGAGTCCTACCAGGCTGTCAGCCGGGTCCTGATCCCGCGCCTCCTAGGTCCGGGAGGCAAGTCCCAGCCGCAAAACCCTCCCAACAATATCCAGTTGCCGCCCGTCCCGCAAGGCCTTCTCAAGGTGGACAAGGACCTCAGCGCAGAGTCAGTTGACATCCTCATTGAGGTCGTCAGGTGCTTTGGCACGATGCTGTCTGCCCTCGAGGTCGAGGCTATGCAGGACGCCGTTATCAGCCTGCTGGAGAACGACAAAACGTCCTCGGTTGTTAAGAAACGGGCCGTGGTGGCGATTTCCATTCTCGCTGTTCATCTGTCAGATGACCTGCTGGGCCAGTTGGTTCAACGAATGGCCAGCAACCTCGGTAAGACCGAAATATCCGCAGTAACGCGCCGTCTGTACATATCCATCACCGGATCTCTGGCAAGATCGATTCCCGCCCGATTCGGTACATACCTCAGTACCCTGGTGCCCTTCATTCTCCAGGCCCTTAGCGAGGTAGAGCTCGAGAAGCACCTGGAGGAGATTAGCGACGGAGACGATGTCGGTCAAGACTTCAACGAGTTGCGGGAGTCTGCCCTCGTGGCGCTGGAGTCGTCCCTTGCGGCGTGCCCGACGGAAATGCGCCCCTTTACCGACGACACGATCAAGGCGACGCTCCGATATCTTAAGTACGACCCCAACTACGCCACAGGCGACGACGACGGTGATGAAGATATGGAGGTCGATGATGATGAAGACGGGGAGGATGCCGACGACGAGTTTGATGACGATGCTGGCTTCGATGACGATGACGACGCGAGCTGGAAGGTCCGTCGTTGCGCCGCCAAGGCTCTCTACACACTCATCTCTACACGTGGAAGCGGCGACTTGCTGGAGAACGGCGTCCTTTACAGCCAGGCCGGTCCGACGTTGGTCAGGAGATTTGATGAGAGAGAAGAGAACGTTCGCCTGGAGGTCATCTCCTGCTTGTCCCTCCTTGTCCGCAAGACTGGCGAGGGCATGTACCCAACCGACCTGTCGCTCGATGACCAGGAGCCAGAGGCCCCCAGCCTGATTCCTGTCAGTCGGAAGCGCAGACGGCAGAGTAGCGGCGGAGGGTCTATGAACACGCCCCACGCTGCCACCGGTCTGACTTCGCCCACCCTCGAGAGGATCCCCTCTACCGGGCCTCGTGCCGACCTGGCCCGCTTCACGCCGACAATTGTCAAGGCCTCCACGAAGCTGCTCAAGGGCAAGGTCATCCCCACGAAGCAGGCCATCATCAACCTCTTAGACGACATCATCACGGTCCAGCGCGGCGGGCTGTCCGACTACTTCAACGACGCCATCGGCCCCATCATTGAGTCGATCAAACCTACCGGAGCCTCTGCGCTCGCCTCGTCCCTGGCAGCCTCCGGCGGCAATGCTTCCGCCACACCCAGCACCTTGCGCGTCGCGGCTCTGAAGCTCACCAGCGACATTGCCAAAACCCACTCTTCGAGTCTCCTGCAGCCGTATCTGACCAAGATCGTGGCCGGTGTGATAGCGGCAGCCAACGATCGGTTCTACAAGATCTCGAGTGAAGCCATTGGCACGATTGAGGAACTGGTCAAAGCGATCACCCCGCCTCGGTCCAAGATGACGGCACAGAAGTTCAAGGGCGAGCTGCAGAAGCTCTTCGACACAATCATGGACAGAATCACTGCAACCGATGCCGACGCCGAGGTCAAGCAGCGTGGCATCCACGCTCTGGGCGTATTGCTGTCAAGAACGTCTGGTGCTGACGGCGCTGGCTTGGTCCAGGCAGACAAGCGCCAGGCAGCCTTGGCTGCTCTGCTCGATCGGCTCAAGAACGAGACGACCCGACTTGCTGCCGTCAGAGCCGTCGACAACGTGGCCGCTTTCAGCACCAGCAGCGGACAGCTGGAAACGTCGTGGATCCGGGAGGTCGCTTTGGAGCTGGCCGGACAGCTGCGCAAGGCCAACCGATCTCTCCGTGGCTCCAGCGTCCTAGCCCTTAAGCATCTTATCGTATCGCCCACGGCCAGGGGCGAGCTAGACGCAGTCACCATACAGGGTCTTGTCTCGGCGTTGGTGCCAGTTGTTAGCAACAACGACACTCACCTGCTGGCGCCGGCGCTGCTCATTCTTGCGAGCCTTGTCGAGGAGAACGCGGATCTCGTTGTCACAGAATCGATGACGGCAACCATCTGCACCCTCCTCAAATCCAGCTACGTCAGCATTGTCCTGGACCAGATCCTCATTCTCGTCACGAAGGTTGGCGAGAGCGGCGCCGGTCAGCCTCTTATGCAAGGGCTTCTCAAGGACGTCAGCATCGAAGGCGACCCCGTTGTGGTTGGCAAGGTCATTGGCGCGCTCCTCGTGGCCAGCGGAAGCTCTGCCGGTGTAACAGTCGAGAGCTTCATCTCGGAACTGCAGACCAGCTCGAACAACAAGGATGAAGCTCGCCTGAGCTTGGCACTGGCGGTTCTTGGCGAGGCCGGTCTCCGTCTTGGGGCCAACTCGCCGCTGAAGCCGGATCTATTCTTGCAGCAGTTCCACGACGAGCCCGACAAAGTCTCGATTTCAGCCGCTGTGGCTCTCGGCCGCGCGGGCTCGGGCAACGTTTCCGGGTACCTCCCCGTGATACTGGCAAACATGCAGAAGGGTGGCAACACACAGTACTTGCTGATTCAATCGATCAAGGAGATCTTGCAGCAGGTCACCGTTCTGTCTTCGGACGTTGCCAAGTTTGCCGGCGACATCTGGCAGCATCTCCTCTCCGCCTCGACCATTCCCGACAACCGTGTCGTCTGCGCAGAGTGTGTAGGCCGGCTGACCATCATTGACTCTCAGAGGTTTATGCCCCAGCTGCAGGTATGTCGAAGAAACTCCTGACAGGAGAGAGTTCCAGCTAACGTCCAGCAGTCCCTTCTGAGAGACCAGAGCCCCGATATCCGTGGCATGACAGTGCAGGCCGTCCGCTACACGCTGCCTGACAGCGACGAAGCCTTTGACGCCATGCTCAAGAACGTCCTTGTCGACATGCTTCTCATCATGCTTCAGGACTCGGAGATGGACAACCGCCGCTTGGCCATGTCGACACTGAACTCGGCAGCCCACAACAAGCCCGATCTGATCTTGCCCCACCTCGGCGAGCTGATGCCGTTCGTGTTGGCAGAGTCGGTCATCAAGCCGCAGCTGATCCGCGAGGTTATGATGGGCCCTTTCAAACATATGGTGGATGATGGCCTTGAAGTCCGCAAGGTATGTGTTGTCTAATGCCCTGATTGGAACTGGACTAACAACGACCATAGGGCGCATACGAGACTTTGTACGCTCTCATGGAGACGGCGTTCTCACGTATCAACAATATCGACTTCTATGACCGCGTGGTCGCGGGTCTGAAAGACGACAACGATATCCGCAGTCTCTGCAACCTGATGGTTTCCAAGCTGATCGTTCTCGACCCCGACGAGACGAGCCGCCGCCTGGACTCCATCGCAGAGGCGTACCGCGCCATCCTGTCGACCAAGTTGAAGGACGGTGCCGTAAAGCAGGACGTGGAGAAGCAGGAGGAGGCAAACAAGAGCGTTCTGAGAGTAACGCTTCTGCTTGGCGATAGACTCAAGGGCGCCAAGGGGGCAGCGCCCGGCAAGCCTGCAGCAAACGCCAATGCGGGCGGTGCCAGCCAGGCCTGGAATGCTTACTGGGAATGGGTTAACAAGGAGTTCCAGACGCAACTTCGAGGTCTGCGCGAGGAAAACAAGGAGAGTCGCGGCTCGTAAAGTGAGTTATGTAATTTGAGAGAGAGGGGAGCGGGGGTCGAGATTGGCCTGTGAAGTAGCCGGGCATCATTTGGAGCGACATGAACAGCAGAGGAAGATTAAGATCTCAGCATTGACTTGACGTTGTTGACGAAGAGACTTTGAACAAGCAATCGGTTCTGATAGATGCTTCTGCCGTCACCCCTTGGTTTCTCTCTGATGCCGGGATGGCCATGAACTTGATCAAGGGGGCCAGTCCACATCGTCACGGTTATGGTTACAGTCACGTCACACCGGAATTGGAATAAATGCATATCTTGTAGAACAAGAACGTTGTGGGTACAACAGTTGTTGCATGGCGAACGCCATCAGTCGAACGAAATTTTTGACAATGGGCAAAACAGACACGATCCATTGGAGGAGAGTTTGATTTGCAGCTATATGCTTCGGCATCATGTACAGCCACTTTTCCGTTTTACCAACTGCATTAATAGTTACATTGCATTGCGTTTTCTTATATCGAGGGGGGTATCATGTGCTCTGCGTCGCGAAATGCCCAATCTTGTGACCTACCTTTTCTATCTTCTCATCATTCCGCTTGCCGTCCCTTTCCTAGTTGTTCTTTGTTGCTCCGAGCTCCGACCCGACAGTGGTCGCCTCGTCTCCCCGACGAGGAGAGACGGGATTGTTGTCCGGTACCTTTTCCATCCTGGCGGGAATGACATGGCCAGAAGGGACGCGTTCCCGAATCTTCTCACCATCTAGCCCCTTCTCATTCCCACCGTCGGCTTCCTTCTCTTCCCGCGGTCCTCCGGCAACAGCAGTAGCCGCTGAGACACCGGAAGCTCCACCAACAACGGCCGCCTTCGCCGCCTCCGTGTCCTCCGTCGCCTTAGTCTTGGCCTGCTGCTCTTTCTTCACGCTCTTCCACTCCAATCCGCCCGCGCCGATCAGAACAAAACAGGCCAGCACCAGACCGGCGACAAAGACGACCCGTAACGCGTCGTTGTATGTCTCCAGCACGAGATCCCTCACCTCGGCCGGCAGCTTCGTCAGCGTCGTGGCGCCAGAGCCCTTGATATCGATGCCGTCGAGCCCTGGGATGCCCCTGATGCGCTTCACGAGCTCGTTGTTGAGCACGTTCTGCCCGACCGAGATGAAGATGGCGCCGCCCAGCGTCTGGGAGAAGAACATGATGCTCGTACCCACGGGCACGTCCTTGGTATTTAGGACCGTCTGCGCGGCGAGGTTGGGCACCTGGAAAGATATGCCCATGCCGATGCCGTAGAGGAGCTGGTAGCCTACCCACTTCGCGGTGCCTGTGTGGACCTGGAGGGTGGTAAGCAAGCCAGCGCCGACGACCATGATGACGGTGCCAAGGATCATGACTGGGGTGTAGTAACCGATGCGGGTGATGACGCCGCCTGAGACTATAGTGAAGACAGTTGTGAAAAGGACAAGCGGGAGGGTGCGGATGCCGGAATCGACGGCGGAGACACCCTGGATAGCCTGGAAGTAGATGGGGAGGAAGTAGGCGAAAATCATCATGTGCCCGCCGTTAGAAAAGGCGGCCCAGGAGGCGAAGGCGATGGAGCGGTTGCGCATGATGCGCGGGGGCACAGTGGCGGTTTCTGGGAGGAGAATCTGAACAGCGACGAAGGAAACAAGGAGGACGGCAGCAAGGACGAGGAGAGCGATCATGCGCGGGTTGTTCCACTGGATAGCGTTAGCATTCAACTTTTTTTGCCGTCCAACGAACGAAGGGGACGGGTGGCTTCCATAAAGAATAGGGGAGGGTAAAGGGGGCATGGGATGAAGACTCACCGCATACTCGACGCCTCCCCACTGCAACGCTAAGAGCAGACACACGACGCCCGGCACAAGCACGGTCGTCCCAGCAAAGTCCAGCTGCCTCAACTTGTCCCACAGCGAGGAGGCGCCCCCGAGATCCTGGTCGGGCGACCTCAGCACGAAGACGATGACCAACAGGGCGACGCCGCCAAGGGGCAAGTTGATATAGAAGCACCAGCGCCAGGTAGCCCCGCTCGTCAAGGCGCCGCCCAGCAGGGGGCCAACAACAGAGGCGATACCAAAGACAGCGCCAAAGGCACCCTGGTACTTGGGGCGGCTCTGGAGTGGGATGGAGTAGATCATGACGACGATGGTGCCGGAGAAGATGCCGGCGCCGCCGATGCCGGCAATAGCGCGACCGACGATGAAGACGACGCTGGAGGGGGCGGCGCCGCAGATGGCGGAGCCAAGCTCAAAGAGGCCGATAGAAGCAAGGAAGACGGGCTTGATGGGGAAGAAGGCGTAGAGCTTGCCATAGAGGAGCTGGAAGGCGCAGGTGGTGAGGAGGTAGGCGGAGCCATACCAGCCTATGTCGGTGACGGAGTGAAAGTCGTCGGTGATCTGGGGCACCGCGGTGGCTATAATGAGGCGGTCCTGGAGAGCGGGTGCGTGGTGTT